>PVKP010026417.1:0-32565 GCA_004027715.1 Plecturocebus donacophilus | reverse complement strand
ACAGAGTCAGAAGAGTATGATTTAGGATTATATCATGTACATCCCACCCAGTGAGACTTTGGAGAAAAAGCATTAAGACAACCATAATCAGAGGATTCCCTTTCTTGCTGCAGAAATAGAGGAACCTCACTAAATACAGTTTTGAATAACAGAAAAAAAACACTCTGTAAACTCTCTTTCTAGTGTTATATTCATCTCAAATCTACTAAGTGTAGAATTACAGCTTATGGCTTTTAGTGGTTTTTTTTTTCTCAGTATACATTTCACAATTTTTAATTTTTAGGGGTTTTTGAGACTTCCATCTGCCAAAATTTCAGAGATGTAGTAAACACAGTTTTGTGTGACTTGGAAAAACTATCAACTGTAATTGAGGCCTTTGTCATATATTTTGATGATTCAGTGCAATTATAAACCCATACAAATTGAAGGTAAATTTATTTTCAGAGATCCTAGACCAAGGTGAAAGTTTCTTAGACTTATTCAGAGTTCTAAGCCAATGGCAGTCTCTTTACAAGTGAACTATGCCAGAAACAGAGACTGTTTTTTGAACAGCCTCATGAGCTTTCACTATTTATACATTGGACAACAGTTAAGAATCATATCCCCTTTTGACTAAGAAATAACAAAAATGCATAGCTTATGGTTTTATTCTTTTTTGTGTGAGCCTGACTATTTTGGAATTAATGATAATGACCACCATATAACCATACGCAGGTATGCTTGGCAAATTTTCAAGGTGTTCACTGGTAGAAAGTACATATCTTATTCATCATATAGGAGGCAATTAACAATGAAAGAATATATGTACTTCCAAGAAACCATTTGAGTAAAAGAATGGACTGTCAGAAATATAATATTTCCTGTTCAGGTGAAAGTGATACGAGAGTCTGTTTCTTGTGGCTTAGCAAATTTACCGAAATATAAAGAGAGTGGTGGGATTATACACAGGATTAGACATTTCTGTTTTAATAACACATGAATGGTTCAAATAAAAAAGGAAAACTTGAAATAACTGATTGATAATAATCAAAAAGCAATATTGTAGATAAAATAAAACAAGTATTTAGCATTTGCAAAGTAGTTTCACGCATGTGAAATCTTTGATCCTTGCAGCAACCTGGTGAGGCGTGTGTGGCAGATCTTGTCATCATCCCTGTTTTACCACTGAGATTTGCCAAAGTTTGCACATCTTTTTATAGCAGAGCTAGGAATAGAACAAGCTCTTCTGATGACACATTCCTATGACACTGACTTTGTGTTTTCCAAGAACTATCCCTTATGTATATCAAACCGATGATGGTTACAATATGGCTGCAGCTGTGATTAAAAAACTCTCCTTACCAATGGCCAGTTTTTGCCTGGATTTTTTCCTGATCACCTCCTCTTTTCTGTTCTTTTCTTACGTGTCCTCACAAACTTCATCAGAATAATTCCAAAAATAGTGTATCCATCTTTCTGTCCATCCTTTCTTCCTTCTATCTGCCCATCCAATGAACTAATTTATGTGTACAGTGTATTCACCTATATTCCCATCATTCACGGCCATGCTGTACATCTTCTTTCCCCAAACCCTCAACGTGTGTATTTCTGACAGCGGGAAGTGACTGGGCAGGGTGACAGTTGCTCTGGCCATTACCCATGTATGATAAATTGCTTAGTAATCTCCGCAGCACCATCGTGCATAAGTTGAGAGTGTTTAGGGCATTGTAACTTGGGATAATTTCCAGTTGTTCATAAATAACCATTAATCTGTCCCTTTTACATTCAGCTTTCCACATCTGTTTCAAATTGTTCAGTGCTATTCCAGGAGTGCATTAAAGCTCCAATCCAGGTAGTATTAAGGGGATAAATGAGCCACAGGGAAGAGACACTGTATTTTTCTCAAAGCAATTCTTTCTCCTTTTTTACAGAGTTAGGAGCCAAGCAATTTACGATTAAGATTTTTGGAAGATATGCTTTGTCATTTTAAGCCATCCTTGTCTGTGGGCTTAAAAATGAGGTTTTAGCTCTAGTATCCTGGCATGCCTTAATGTATTTCTCTGTACAGGTAGATTGTGAATATCATTTCTACCAGCAAACCTGAAGTAGTTTCAATTCATTGTGATTCACTGTGGATTATTATTGAAGAAAAATGAAGGATAGTTAAAACCTAAGGTCAGTTAGAAATAAATAAGTGCCTGAGTATGCATTTATATTTGCGATACTCAGGAATGTCAGAGAAAGTTGTCAATAATTTTAGTTTGATACGTTTTTCTACAGGAAAAAATTTGCTTTTCAGGAAAAAGGCATTATTGTTTTATGAATTATAATTTAATATTATTTTGCTTTATGTCTGCTCCAGGTAATTTAATGAAAATTATAAAGGTGCATTTTTTTCTTACCATATACTACCCATAAGCTATTTTTTCAGATGCTTTCCAAAGGATGTATTTCATAAGAATGACCCAACCTGTACTGTTAGATTTACAAAAGTCTCATCACATAGTATAGAGGTGCCCTGCAGAATAAATGCATATAAAGATAGCATGGTATGGTGTATCCGATGACACATAGTATGAGAGAGGACTGTTTTCAAGTTGACCTTGAAGATGTTAAGGGAGTTACAGAACAAATATCAGGCAGGAGGATAACTAAAAGATGATTTCCTGTCTCTGGCATTTGTAATACTCATAAAAGGGATGACAAGCTGATTGTCTGACCCAGAATAAAATGCCCACACAGTATTGTAAAGAAGAAAATTCAGTTGCATGTCCCTCATCAAGGTCCCTCATATCATCACATAAAGTTCACTAAATCATTGGATATCAAGTTGGTCTGTTTCATAGTTACAGTCTGCAATTTCATCCATGCGTAGGGGATTGACAGCTGCTCTACCCATTAGTATTAATGAATTACCAATGTACATCCCACACACATCCACCAAGAAACCAAAGAAACCCCTCCTACACACTACTTTGTTTTGAATCCTCCAAATGTTGTAGGATAGCTATCTTTTTAATAAGTGGAAATTATTGAATATAGCACATATTATCCCTCATAGCTAAAACGGAGGAGACTAGGAATTAGTAATTGTTACTTTATTCATATGGTAAAACAAGTTAAATTATCTCTCATCTAAGGAATGCCTAAGACCATTTAAGGAATGTGACCTGATCTACTAGGGCATTTCAATAAAAAAAAAAAAACAATTCAGAATGACATTGGCAGCCTGTTTAGTGAAATTTTTTCTCTCCTGAAGGACCTCCAAGAGTGTCCTTTAAATGAGATGAGAAAGAACAAAATGAGTTTTGATATGATGACCATATGTCATATCTGATGACTTGTTTACCCAGAACAGTTTCAGTTTATACCTTTTGTTCTGGCATAATTATCAGTCACTGCCCATTTACTCTCTAAAGGTCTTTATTTGGGTGGAAAATTATATGTTCACCTAGTTTTAGAGCATTTCTTATACAACCACGGTGTCTTTGTCAACCATCTAGTATGATTTCAATTCCCAATTATGTCTTTTATGTGGTACGCCTGTTTCTACAAGGAAGAAAGAAAGAAAAACTTTCCATACACCTTCATCAGCTAAAAAATACATACACCTGTATGCCAGTCCATACACCTTCATCAGCTAAAAAATTCATCTCTTTTTTCTACACTTCTGATCTTTGATTCCTTATTCTTTTCCCCCTGGTTGTGACATTGCACTCCCCAACAGTGTCAAGGACAAGTGAAAGAATGTCACCATATAAATATTTTTCTATAGAAACAGGCAGCTTAACGTTTTTCAATGCTTGTCTGTGTGAAAAAAAATGTGACACATAGTCATGGGTTACTTAATGACAGTGATACATTCTAATAAATGCATCATTGTGAAAATGTTATGGAGTGTACTTACACAAACCTAGATAGTATAACCTACTACATACCTAGGCAACACATATAGCCTCCTGTTGCTAGGCTACAAACTTGTATAGCATGTTACTGTACTGAATATTGTAGGTAGTTATAACATTTGTGTATCTAAACATAGAAAAAGTACAGTAAAAATATGATATTATCTTATGGGACCATCATATATAAGGTTAGTCATTGATGGAAATGTCATCATGTGGCACATGGCTGTATTTTATCCTTTTTAATGAAGAGGAATTTATGGCCATGCTCCTTGTTGACATGGAACTATCAGATTGAGTTATATCTCCCTTTAGAAACATTTATTAAGGGCCTACGCTGTGTCTGACATCTTGTTATACAAAAATGACTGAGGGATTTTCCCTTATGTCAAGGAACTCACAGTCTAGTAATAGAGAAGACCATGCTGAACAATAATTATATATACTACTAGAAGTGAATACTACTAAAGTACTACTAATTTATACACCACCAAGGGTATGGAAAAGTGTGGTGGGGAAACAGGCATGGGATTCAGTCTGGGATCTGCTCCCTGGGGAAGAGACGACAGAGTATGTGATGTGCGAACTGAGTTTTGGAGGAGGAACAGAATGAAGATATCAATTTATATGAGAGGCTCTGCATCAGGTTTGCTCTGAGAAAGTAGATGGTATTACATTGGCCAATGTACACTGTCAAAAAAATATCACTTATTCTCCTGTACGCTGCATTCTACAGATGAAGGCCTTTTGTTGTTGTTCTGAAGAAGAGTGGAAATCGACAGTTTACTAGTTTGACAATAGCCATAATTTTCCAATTTGTTGGTACACCTTCAAATGTACTTTGGAAAGACCATTACAGAACTCTCTCTCTTTGACCTTTCCTCTGCAAAATAGACTTATTTCCTTTGTTACTCTCAAAGGTCTTGTTTGTTTTTTTAAGCATTCTTATTCTTTTCTCTTCTGAGCTTAATCGGTGTATAGTTCCCACCACACACCCTTATATTTTGCACTCAGGTAGCATTCAGATAGCATCGCAGTGCATTTATTTATAAAGATCTGGCTAGTGAGTATAGTCTTAAATATCATGCTTATTTGCTTGTATCTCACTGCCATGCTGAAAATAAAGCATCATAGGGCACTTGATAAACACAGCTGACTGAGAGAGACAGTTCATCAAACCTTGTAGTTACTGCTGCCATCACTTCCAGGTCTCTGATTCTTCTGTCTCCTGATAGTTTCTTTCTGCCTTGCCATTTCACTAATTTCTGTGAATTCTGTCTTCTACCTTCTCTCTACATTTTATCCCATGACAGCCTTGCTCTCATTTCTGGATTCCCCTCTAAGTCATCCAAGTCGGTGTTGTTTGGATGGATTCTCTAATCACCTCCCACTTCCATCCTGCACACTTTTCCCAGTCTTTAACTCAAAAACAGATCATCTTCTCTTCCCATATCTAATCCACTGGCTACTTCAACAGACTCAGTTAAATAGTGTCTTCAGCACCTGTTTCTCCCCCTCCAATCCCTTTCTTTACCATGGTATCAGTTCCCTCGTGACATCCTCAACTCCAAAAGTGATACCCATCTAGGAGCCATATTCCACATTGGTGCAAGTTTAAGTCTCCTAAAACATAAAACACCTTTAAAGAAATGCCATCACCAATGATAGAATTCAGCTATTATTGTCAAATTGTTTCCTATTTTTTATCTTTATGTCCCACTGTCCTTCATGAGTCTCTATTATGCTTGTACAGAGAGGCGGTGTAGAACTCTGAAGTTAGAACATCAGAGTTTGATTTCTGGCTCTGTACTTGTTAGCTCTG
Organism: Plecturocebus donacophilus; assembly: GCA_004027715.1. Classification (NCBI taxonomy): domain Eukaryota; kingdom Metazoa; phylum Chordata; class Mammalia; order Primates; family Pitheciidae; genus Plecturocebus; species Plecturocebus donacophilus. The sequence continues at coordinate 26,859 of PVKP010026417.1, read as the reverse complement.
TGACCGTGGGCAGATTATTTACCTTCTTCATGTCTCATTTTCCTCATCTGTAATGTGGGGATAGAAATTGGACCTATCATAAAGGATCATAGCAAGGATTAAATAAAACACTCATAGAAGTCTAGCACATATTAAGGATTCAATAAGTATTAGTATTTTTGCAATTTCATGGCAAAAACAACAGTGACATTTTCACCAACCTAATAGAGACCTATTCTCTAAAATCTTAATGGTCGTCTTCTGTTAATAAGTATACTATTTCTTTTTCTTAAATCTGAAAATCATCTAAAACTTACATCACACAGTTTCCTATTTTCACATCTTGACATATCATCTTGCTAGAGAGACATTCTCTTGTCTTCTGTTAGACCAATAGTATCCATTTATATGGAGTTGCTAATTATATGCCTTCACAAAATTCCTATTATCTGCTTATACCAATGAATATAAAGGCTTAAGACAGAAATTGATGTTATCTCTCTAACACAAGAGTCCCCAGTCCCCAGGCCACTGATGGTGACCTATTAGGAACTGGGGCACACAGCAGGACGAGAGCAACCAATCAGCAAGCATTACCACCTGAGCTCTGCCTCCTGTCAGATCAGTGATGGCATTAGATTCTCATAGGAGTGCGAACTTTACTGTGATCTGTACATGTCAGGGATCTAGTTTGCGTACACTTTATGAGAATCTAATGCCTGAGGTGGAACAGTTTTCTCCTGAAACCACCCGCCACGCCCCCAGCACCCACCCCACCTCACCCCACATCCCTGGTGCCAAAAACTTTGGTGCCCCCTGTTCTGTAGGACCGAGAGAGATTAAAGCGAACAAAATGGAAGGGTAGATGGAAAAATAAGCTTGAATTATTTTATGCTCATGACCTGAAACCAGATGTAAAGTTGGAACAACTGAAAAAACTCTCTTTACTTTTGTTTCCTTTTCTGAGCCACAGTAAGTTAATGCTCAGGACTGGATATAATACATAAGGAATTCTAAGGATCCTAAGTAACAGTACTCTATGTATGCTACATCATGGGGTTATCATTTGTGGTAAATTTGTTCTTAACACTGGCATTTTTTTTTTCTTATCTAGGGCAGAAATTTAGCATCTGGAGAGGTTGGATTTTTTCCAAGTGATGCTGTCAAGCCTTGCCCATGTGTAAGTATTAGTATGTTAATTTTCTCTTGCTTCATTTTGTTTTTGATGCTGCGATTAATTGTGCAAAAACCTACAAAAGATGCTGACCAGGTCAGTTATTAATTTTATTAATATTTTCTAGACGAATTATCATTTTCAACATCATTATGATTCTGTTGTCAGAATATGTTTTTAAATGTTAAGAAAATATATACAAGAGGCAAATTAACTTAGTAGAACTTATAAAACTAAGTTGTCTAAAAGGTTTTAGAAGAAATAAACCACAGCTGCAAATTAGATGCATTGTAAAGTTTCCCCTTTCCCACTGAAATGAGAATGGTATAGTCTGCTTCCAGTCACTTGGGTTACAGGGCAATACTGCAAATGATGTCTTTGAACACGTGCTAGAAAATGAAAAGTCCACAAACTCTTCAATTAAATATCTAAATAAATTTTCTGTACTTTAGAGTGTCATTACTGTTTATATAATGTCATAATTAAATTTTTTGAAAATATCAGACACAGATAAAAGGAGAATAAATGAACATTTACTCAATATTATGGGTGAATGTAACCTAAAATATACTCCCTGATGTGTTATGATACTGATAAATGTCTGTGTAGGGTAACATGGTTTTAATGTCATAATTTAGTACTGGGGTGATTTTTTTCTACACAACTTTTTAAGTTGTTGACTCCAAAGTTAATGAAATTCCGTTACTAATATGATGGAGATGATTGCCTGAGGGGGGAGAAACTCTCCTTAAAGTATATTGCTTGCTATATTTCAGTACTTACTGAATTTCTAAACTGGACATTCTTTTAAATGTTAGAAACATGAAAATCCGCCATCCTTGATTTTAGAAAGTGCACTATAGGATAATTTACTCCACTCATTCAAGCTTTATTTTCAAAAGCAAAAAGAATAGAAAAGCATCTGTTATTCTGTTGGTTCTGTGTTCTAATATCACATTTTTAACTGTTATTTTAGGTTTAGGGGTACATGTGCAGGTTTATTATTTGGGTAAATTGCCTGTCATGGGGGTTTGGTGTATAGATTATTTTGTCACTCAGGTTCTAAGCATAGTACCTGATAGGTAGTGTTTAGATCCTTCCTCTCCTCCCACCTTCCACCTTCCAGGAAGCCCCTGGAATCTGTTGTTCCCTTCTCGTGTCCATGTGTACTCAATGTTTAGCTTTCACTTATAAGTGAGAACATGTGTTATTTGCTTTTCCTCTCCTGTGTTTGCTTATGATAATGGCCTCCAGCTCCATCCGTGCTGCTGCAAGGGCATGATCTTGTTTCTTTTTATGGCTGCGTAGTATTCCGTGGTATATATGTACCACATTTTCTTTATCCAGTCTACCCTTGATGGGCATTTAGATTGATCCCATGTCTTTGCTATTGTGAATATTGCTGGGATGAGCAATGGTTTCTTTGCGTATATACCTAATAATGGGATTGCTGGGTCAAATGGTAATTCTGTCTTAATTTCCTTGAGAAATTGCCACAATCCTTTCCACAAAGGCTGAACTAATTTACATTCCCACAAGCAGTGTATCAGCATTCCCTTTGCTCTGCAACCTTGCCAGCACCTGTTATTTTTTTACTTTTTAACAAAAGCCATTTTTACTGAAGTGACATGGTATCTCACAGTAGTTTCAATTTGCATTTCTTTAATGCTTAGTAAAATTGAGCATGTTTGCAAATGCCTGTTGGCTGAGTGTATGTATGTCTTCTTTCTAAAAGTGTCTGTTCATGTCATTTGCCCACTGTTTAATAGAGTTGGTTTTTGGCTTGTTAATTTATTTACATTTTTTTTAGATGCTGCATATTAGACCTTTGTCAGGTGCATAGTTTACAAATATTTTATGCCATTCTGTACCTTGTCTGTTTACTCTCTTGATAGTTTCTTTTGCTGTGCAGAAGCCCTTTAGTTTAATTTCCCATTTGTCAAATTTCGTTTTTGTTGCAATTGCTTTTGGCATCTTAGTCATGAAATCTTTACTAGGTCCTATGTCCAGAATGGTATTTCCTAGGTTGTCCTCCAGGGTTTTTATGGCTTTAGGTTTTACATTTAAGTCTTCAGTCTCTCTCAAGCTGATTTTTGTATATCATATAAGGAAGGGGTTCAGTTTCAGTCTTCTGCATATGGCTAGCCAGTTATCCAGCACTGTTTATTGAATGTTTAACTCCCACTTATAAGTGCGAACATGTGTTATTTGCCTTTCTTTTCCCGTGTTGGTTCACTTATGATAATGGCCTGCAGCTCCATCCATGTTGCTGCAAAGGACATAATCTTGTTTCTCCCCATTACTGAATAGGGAGTCCTAGCCCCATTGCTTGTTTTTGTCAGCTTTGTCAAAGATCAGATGGTTGTAAGTGTGTGGCATTATTTCTGGGCTCTCTGTTCTATTCCATTGTTCTATAATGTTGCATATTTTTTGTCTTAGATTATATTATAGTCTTGAAAGATTATCGAAGTTTGCTACCACTCTTATTTAATTAGATAAGCTAAAATGATTATCTAGTTTTTTGACTTTATATGAACAAGATTCAGACTTCCTATCTGTAAAGTAGTGATGTATATATGTAGGCAGGTGGCAGGATATTAAGAAGTTTAAGAACCTAAAGACATCACATCAAGAATATTAAGCACTGAATATACCATGTACTGTTTTCTGTTTATGGAACTGTTTTTGTTTACAGCCTCTTGAGTAAGGCATAAAAATGAGCATTTGAAGTTTTATTTTAGGGACAATCTGGTACAAAATTCGTATTTTATAAATTACTGTTGAATGAATGAACAAAGGTGTAAAAAAGCAAGTGCAAGTCCCTAGCTGTATATATGACATTACCAATGGTAGACACTAATTAAATCAGCCTGTAGAATCATAGCAAATGATATTTGCTGACCCAAGAAGTGGCTAGAAGGAGAAATACATTCAGAAATTTTAAGATGACAGAAATGTAGAGTAACTTACAATTGTAAGTAGAACTACTAAATATGGTTGTTTTATAGTAGCAAGTAGCTACTTTAAATTTTACTGCTTAATGAAATTACAGATTAATTTTTAAATTATAGGACAAGTTAAGTGAAAGTAAGTAGAAAGGCGAGATTTGAAGGAGATGGGATAGTTGAGGGAGTTTGGAAAATGGTATTGCTTTTGATTCTGGGATATATGATTTATCAGGGGTCTATGAGTAGTGCTGAATATTCCATTCTGGGCTTAAAATGTATTTTCCTGCATATGCCACATCCATCTCCTCAAAACTTCTGTGGTATGCAGGTAGAAACCTAGAAGTGAGGGAAACACAGGCAGTTCATTAATGAGTCCATTTTATTTTTAGCAATATGGTAACTAGAGACAAACCTGGAACTGCAGCACAATGCAAACTTGGGTAGAATCTCTGATTCCAGGAGCGCTTAGTGGGTAAACGAGGAGAAAACCCATCCCACTGACAATGATATGCCTACCTTGCTGTGGTTCAGGATTGGAAAACAAAAAGGAAAGCAATCTCCACTGGGAATTTCTAACCTTAAATCCAAAACCATCTAGATGAAGGGCTGGAATTAATACCAGCTCTGCTGCCTAAATAATTCTAAGCTAAAAATGTAGTTTAAAATTATTCCAGATTATGTCACTGCCCTCCAGTCTGGATGACAGAGCAAGACTCGTCTCAAATAAAAAATAATAATTAAAAAAAATTCCACATTGATTATTCTCCCAGTGAAAATTCAAATTCTCTCTGGAATAGAGCCTCTTTGCACACATTCCTCAAATGATTTTTATACATAAAGTCCTAGGGAATGTACATTCACAATTTGGAATCATTACATTCATGCAGAAACAAATCACCTTGTACCAAGGTCAGCAGAAACAATAAAATATATACTTAAACCCACAAATATAGCAAATATTTGAATTTTAGATTCAAAAATTTATGCTTAATATTCAAAAATTCAAAATTTTATTATTAATATGGTTTAAGAAATTAAAGGAAACAAAAATCTAAGAGGAAAGCAGGGCACTATATAGTTAGGGCATATATGAAAAAGTTTCAGGTATAGTAATTGAAAGCCTTAATGGATGGCATATCAGACACAGTCGTGCAGGAAATTGGAGGAGAAATCTGAAGAAATTTCTCAAAGAGCAGTTGGAGTGATGAGATACAAATACATTTAATAGAAGGAGAGAATAGAGATAATTGTAGAAAAGCAATATTCAAATAAACAATAGCTGAAAACTTTCCAGATTCTATAATAAAACTCTATCTTGAGAGTCAAGAAGCGTATATTACAATTAATTAACACCTGGATACATCGTAATGAAACTGGAGGACATTAAAGACAAGATATTAAAACTACGTGAGAGAAAAGACAGATTATCTATAAAGGGTTGATAATTAAACCCAGCTAACAGTAGCAGTAACAGAATCAACAAGTTTCCACTTCTGGTAACTGTTGAATAGCTCCTGTTGGACCAGACCTCCCACACATAACTACAAGTTGTGGACAAAATATTACAACAAAACTATTTAAGGGCACTTCTCAGGAGAAGAGTTGACACTTGGAAAAAGGAGTGGTACTAGGGTGAGTTAATTTGTTTTATGGCTAACCTGAGGGCAGGCACTGGATTGTATCATTCTGGGTGGCTAAAATTCAGATAGAAACCTTACGGTATTTCTATAAGGTTGTATTACAACCTTAAAGGTATTATAACTTTTAAAGAATTTCTGTAAGATTCTATATGGTTTGTATTTGTATCCATACAAACCTTATAGAAATGCTATAAGGTTTGTATGGATACAAATAGCATTTCTGTAAGGTTTGTATGGATTCTATATTCTCTCAATAAAATGTTTTTTTAAAAACAGTATGTTCATAGCAGAAGTTTAGCAATGTTAACTGATTATGGTGCTGCCAGAAAATGGCATTAGGGAAAAATAGTAATCGTATGCTCAAAGATGAAAAAGTTCTCAAAAGGAAATTATCTATTGTCTTAAATATGAAGTAGCTGTCCAAACAAGGACCCATAATACACAGAAGAAAATGCAGAGGGCCCATGACTGATGGAAAAGGATAGAATCTCACCCTAGTAATAGGAATCATGGCTGAGATAGTAGTCCTAGATCTTCACATGTTGAAGTGCACCCACTGAAGAGAGAAAAGCCCTAGTTGGACACTTCAAGGTGGAACAGCATCAGTTGCCTGTTATGTTTTAGAATCTTATGTCACTATGTCCTTTTTGGATCTCCAGCCTTTTTAAAAGCCAAAGGAGTCCACAGCCAGAATATTTTGAGATCCTTCACTCTCCTCCTTCCTCTCTCTCTCGCTCGCTCTCTCTCTCTCTCTTCTCTTCTCTTCTCTTCTCTTCTCTTCTCTTCTCTTCTCTTCTCTTCTCTTCTCTTCTCTGTTTATTCTTTTTGGTTTAAGAATAAACATACAGGAGTGGTAGCTCCAGCAGACACCACAGGTTGTCGGCACAGATCTGGGTAAACGTTTTGCCTAGCACCAAGAGCTCCTGTGGGATGGAGCTACCTACTCCCCAGAAAGAGGGGAAGCTGAAAGCAGGGAGACAGGTGGTATGCCTGGGTGGGTCCCACCCCCACAAAGACCAGCAAACTGAAGCCCTCTTGCTTGAGAGTTTTGTAGCCAGCACATCAGTTCAAGCTCGGCCCGGGACAATCGAGCTCAGTGGGAGGAAGGACGTTCCCCATTGTTGATGCAGGTCTAAACCTACCTGTGTAAACAAAAGCCAGAGGAAGCTTACACAGCAGCTGTACTGAGTTTGTGACAGCCCAGCAGCGCCTCTGCAGGCAGACAAGGGACAGACTGCCTATCTAAGCGTCTCCCTGACCCCTGTATAACCAAAAAGACGCCTCATACAGGAGAGTTCTGGCTGTCATCTGGTGGGTACCCTTCTGGGACAAAGCTACCAGAGGAAAAGCTCAGGCAGCAATCCTTGCTGTTCTGCAACCCCCACGGGTGCTTTGCAGGCAAGCAAGGTCTAGAGTGGACCTCCAGCAGTCCTATATCAGAGGGACCTGTTAGAAGGAAAACTAAAACACAATAAGAAATAGCTCCAACATCAAGAGAAAGGACGTCCACTCAGAGACCCTATCCAAATCACCAACTTCAAAGATCAAAGGTAGATAAATCCATGAAGATGGATTCCATGAAGAATAAATTCCATGGATTTATTCCAAGATAAATCCATGAAGATGGGAAGAAATAAGCAAAAAAGGATGAAATAATCAAAGACCGGAATGCCTCTTCTCCTCCAAGGGATCACAACTCCTCACCAGCAAGGGAACAAAACAGGATGGAGAATGAGTTTGATGAATTGACAGAAGCAGGCTTCAGAAGGCGGGTAATAACAAACTTCTCTGAGCTAGAGGAACATGTACTAACCCAATGCAAGGAAACTAAAAACCTTGAAGAAAAGTTAGACAAAATGCTAACTAGAATAACCATCTTGGAGAAGAGCATAAACGACTTGATGGAGCTGAAAAACACAGCATGAGAATTTCATGAAGCATACACAAGTTTCAATCCAAATTGACCAAAGAAGAAAGGATATCAGAGATTGAAGATCAACTCAATGGAATGAAACAAGAAAGCAAGATTAGAGAAAAAAGAGTGAAAAGAAATAAACAAAGCCTCCAAGAAATATGGGATTGGTGTACCTGAATGTGATGGGGAGAATGAATCCAAGCTAGAAACACTCTTCAGGATATTATCCAGAACTTCCCCAGCCTAGCAAGGCAGGCCAACATTTCAAATCCAGGAAATGCAGAGAACACCACAAAGATTTTCCTTAAGAAGAGCAATCCCAAGGTACATAATCGTCAGATTCACCAGGGTTGAAATGAAGGAAAATAAGGCTAAGGGCAGCCAAAGAGAAAAGTCGGGTCACCCACAAAGGGAAGCCCATCAGACTCATGACAGATCTCTCAGCAGAAACCCTACAAGCCAGAAGAGAGTGGGAACCAACATTGAACATCCTTAAAGAAAAGAATTTTCAATGGAGAATTTCATATCTAGCCAAACTAAGCTTCATAAGTGAAGGAGAAATAAAATCCTTAATGGACAAGCGATTGCTGAGAGATTTCGTCACTGCCAGACCTGCCTTACGAGAACTTCTGAAGGAAGCACTAAACATGGAAAGGACCAACCAGCACCAGTCACTGCAAAAACGTACCAAATAACGAAGACCAATGACACAATGAAGAAACTGCATCAACTAACGGGCAAAACAACCAGGCAGTAACCAGTAAAAATGACAGGATCAAATTCACACATAACAATATTAATATTAAGTGTAAATGGCCTAAATGCCCATATCAAAAGACACAGAGTGACAAACTGGCTAAAAAGTTAAGAACCATTGGTGTGTTATATTCAGGAGACTCTTCTCATGTGCAGAGACACACATAGACTCAAAATAAAGGGATGGAGGAATATTTACCAAGCAAATGGAGAGCAAAAAAAAAAAAGCAGAGGTTGCAATCCTAGTTTCTGATAAGATTGGACTTTAACAAAGATCAAAGGAGACAAAGAAGGGCATTACATAATGGTAAAAGGATCAATGCAACAAGAAGAGTTAACTATTCTAAATATATATGCACCCAGTACAGGAGCACCCTGATATATAAAGCTAGTTCTTAATGACCTACAAAGAGACTTAGACCCCCACACAATAGTAGAAGGAGACTTTTAACACTCCATTGTCAATATTAGAGAGATGAATGAGACAGAAAATCAACAAGGATATCCAGGATGTAAACGCAGATCTGGGCCAAGTGGACCTAATAGACATTTACAGAACTCTCCACCCCAAATCCACAGAATATACATTCTTCTCAGCACCACGTCGCACTTACTCTAAAATTGACCACATAATTGGAAATAAATTACTCCTCAGCAAGTGCAGAAGAATGGAAGTCATAACCATCTCTCAGACCACAGTACAATCAAATCAGAACTCAGGATTAAGAAACTCACCCAAAACCCACACAACTACATAGAAACTGAACAACTTGCTCCTGAATGACGACTGGATAAACAATGAAATGAAGGCAGAGATAAAGATGTTCTTTGAAATCAGTGAGAACAAAGACACAACATACCAGAATCTCTGGGACACATTTAAAGCAGTGTCTAGAGGGAAATTTATAGCAATAAATGCCCACATAAGAAGCGAAGAAAGATCTAAAATCAACACCCTATCATCAAAATTTAAAGAGCTAGAGGAGCAAGATCAAAAAAATTCAAAAGCTAGCAGAAGACAAGACATAACTAAGATCAGAACAGAAGTGAAGGAGTTAGAGACACAAAAAACTCTTCAAAAAATCAATAAATCCAGGATCTGGTTTTTTGAAAAGATCAACAAAATAGACCTTTAGCCAGACTAATAGAAAAGAGAGAAGAATGTAATAGGTGCAATAAAAAATGATAAAGGGGATATCACCACTGATTCCACAGAAATACAAACTACCATCAGAAATTACTACAAACAACTCTATGCACATAACCCAGTAAACCTGGAAGAAATGGATAAATTCCTGGACACTTACACCCTCCCAAGACTAAGCCGGGAAGAAGTTGAATCCCTGAATAGACTAATAAGGTCTGAAGTTGAGGCAGCAATTAATAACCTACTAACCAAAAAACGTCCAGGTCCAGACAGGTTCACAGCCAAGTTCTACTAGAAATACAAAGAGGAGCTGGTACCATTCTTTCTGAAACTATTCCAAACAATACAAAAAGATGGAATCCTCCCTAACTCATTTTATGAGACCAACATCATCCTTATACCAAAACCTGACAGAGACATAACTGAAAAAGAAAACTTTAGGCCAATATCCATGATGAACAAAGACGCAAAAATCTTCAACAAAATACTGACAAACCACATGCAACAGCACATCAAAAAGCTTATCCATCATGATGAAGTAGGCTTCATCCTGGGGATACAAGGCTGGTTCAACATATACAAATCTATAAATGTAATCCATCACATAAGCAGAACCAAGGACAAAAACCACATGATCATCTCAATAGATATAAAGAAGGCCTTTGACAAAATTCAACAACCCATTATGCTAAACACTCTCAATAAACTAGGTATCAATGGAACATATCTCAAAATAATAAAAGCTATTTATGACAAACACACAGCCTATATCATACTGAACGGCCAAAAACTGGAAGCACTCCCTTTGAAAACTGGCACTAGACAAGGATGCCCTCTCTCACCATTCCTGTTCAACATAGTATTGGATTTCTAGCCAGAGAAATCAGGCAAGAAAAAGAAATAAAGCGTATTCAATTAGGAAAAGAGGAAGTCAAATTGTCTCTATTTGCAGACAACATGATTGTATATTTAGAAGAACCCATTGTCTCAACCCAAAATCTCCTTAAGCTGATAAGCAACTTCAGCAAAGTGTCAGGATACAAAATCAATGTGCAGAAATCACAAGCATTTCTATACACCCATAACAGACCAACAGAGAGCCAAATCATGAGTGAACTGCCATTCACAATTGCTACAAAGAGAGTAAAATACTTAGGAATACAACTAACAAAGGATGTGAAGGACCTCTTCAAGGAGAACTACAAACCACTGCTCAAGGAAATAAGAGAGGACACAAACAGATGGAAAAACCTTCCATGCTCCTGGTTAGGAAGAATCAATATTGTGAAAATGGACATACTGCCCAAAGTAATTTATAGATTCAGTGCTATCCCCATCAAGCTACCATTGACCTTCTCCACAAAACTGGGAAAAAAACAATTTAAACTTCATATAGAACCAAAAGAGAGCTGGCATAGCCAAGACAATCCTAAGCAAAAAGAACAAAGCTGGAGGCATTATGCTACCTGACTTCAAACTATACTACAAGGCTATAGTAATCAAAACAGCAGGGTACTGGTACCAAAACACAGATATAGACCAATGGAACAGAACAGAGGTCTCAGAAGCCACACATATAAAACCATCTGTTCTTTGACAAACCTGACAAAAACAAGCAATGGGGAAAGGATTCCCTGTTTAATAAATGGTGTTGGGAGAACTATTGGCTAGCCATAAAGCTGAAACTGGACCCCTTTCTTACAACTTACAGTAAAATTAACTCCAGATGGATTAAAGATTTAAACATAAGACCTAATACCATAAAAACTCCAGAAGAAAACCTAGGCAATACCATTCAGGACATAGGCATAGGCAAGGACTTCATGACTAAAACACCAAAAGCAATGGCAACAAAAGCCAAAATAGACAAATGGGATCTAATTGAACTTAAGAGTTTCAGCACAGCAAAAGAAACAATCATTAGAGTGAACTGGCAACCAATAGAATGGGAAGAAAAAAGTTTGCAAGCTACCCATCTGACAAAGGGCTAATATCCAGTATCTACAAAGAACTAAAGCAGATTTACAAGAAAACAAACAAACAAGCCCATTCAAAAGTGGGCGAAGGACATGAACAGATACTTTTCAAAAGAAGACATTTATGAGGCCAACAAACATATGAAAAAAATGCTCATCATCACAGGTCATTAGAGAAATGCAAATCAAAACCACATTGAGATACCACCTCACACCATTTAGAATGGCAATCATTAAGAAATCTGGAGACAACAGATGCTGGAGAGGATGTGGAGAAACAGGAACACTTTTATACTGTTGGTGGGAGTGTAAACTAGTTCAACCATTGTGGAAGACAGTGTGGCAATTCCTCAAGGACCTGGAAATAGAAATTCCATTTGACCCAGCAATCCCATTACTGGGTATATACCCAAAGAATTATAAATCGTTCTATTATAAAGACATGCACACATATGTTAATTGTGGCATTGTTTACAATAACCAAGTCCTGGAACCAACTCAAATGCCCATGGATAATAGACTGGACAAAGAAAATGTGGCGCATGTACACCATTGAATACAATGTAGCCATAAAAAATGATGAGTTCATGCCCTTTGTAGCAGCATGGATGAACCTGGAAACCATCATTCTCAGCAAACTGACACAAGAACAGAAAACCAAACACCGCATGTTCTCACTCATAGGCAGATAGATGTTGAACAGTGAGAACACATGGGCACAGGGAGGGGAGCATCACACACAGGTGTCTGTTGGGGGTGGGGGCTAAGGGAGGGACAGCAGGGAGTGGGGAGGTTGGGGAGGGGTAACATTGGGAGAAATGCCTGATGTAGGTGATGGGAGATGGAGACAGCAAACCACCATGGCATGTGTGTACCTATGCAACAGTCCTGCAGGATCTGCACATGTACCTCAGAACTTAATGTACAATAAAAAAATAAAAGCCTCTCTCCTCATTAAATAACAACTCTCTGCCCCAACAACTCTCTCCATTAAATACCACCCTTTCCTCTAACAACTCTATCCCCATTAAATGACAGCCCTCTCCCCCAACCACTCTACCCATTAAATAACAACGCTCTCCACCAACAACTCTATCCCCATTAAATAGCAACTCTCTTCCCATTAAATAACAACTCTGTCCCCATTAAAAAACATCTCTAGTCCCAAGGAACTCTCCCATTAAGTAACAACTCTCTTCCCAGCAACTCTACCCCCATTAAATAACAACTCTCCCCATTAAATAACAACTCTCTCCCCGTTAAATAACAACAGTTTCCCCCAACAACTCTCTCTCCATTAAATAACAACTGTCTCCCTCAGCAACTCAAAAAAAAAAAAAAAAAAAGAATAAACATACATTATACTTTTAAAGAACACAGAGAAGAGGGAAAGAGGAAATATTTTTCCCATCAGATTTCAGAAGCTTTGTATATCTTATCATCAAAAGGGAAACTATTGAAGATTGATTTATTTGTAAAACAAAATTATGTAAGAAACTGTTTGAAAGATTAGAATGGGTATAATTTACCTTCAATATTAATTGCTGTTTATCTGGATTTTACAAGTGGTAATATTAAAAATGTAATCCATAGGATAAAAGTATTTGAATATTAACAACAAAAGAAACGTTCTGACTAGAAAGATGATTTTTGATACAGCTTGAATATTCCTAATTTGGACATCTGACATCTGAAATGCTCTCAAGTCTAAACTTTCTGAGCGCTGACATGACGCTCAAAGGAAATGTTCACGGGAACATGTAAGATTTTACATTCTTGGATTAGGGATGCTGAACATAATGCAAATATTCTAAATGTTTTTAATCCAAAAATTGAAACATCTCTAGTCCCAAGCATTGCAGATAAGGGATACTTAACCTGTACATAACTCTTAACCTGGAAGGGCAAAATAGTAACAGCACATTGTAAAGACTAGCCTAGCTAGAGACATGTTCACATTGGCTAGTTCTCTGAAAGTACTATCGATTTTACTGTTACAAATGAGGGAACAGTATTTTCAATCACCAATTATAAAAATCCCAGTAATAGCATGGAATTCATATATCAAAGATTTGGACATGAGACAGACTATCTGTACTCCTATTGTTAGGGATTTTTAATCTTTGTAATCCTCTCTATAGAATATATTTTATTTCTTATTTTAACATTAATATACCTGCTTTGTCTTTCTTTGTTTATTTTCTAGTTGACTAAAAGCACCTACAAGTTTGCTTTCTTTCTTTGAATAGGAAATGCAATATTTTCCCTTGTGCAAAGCTCTATGTGAGAAAATGGAAAAATAAGTATTTTCCATGCCTTTTTTCTGAGTAAAAGGTTTCTAGTTGGTAGATTTTTAAATCAGAATTTGGAATTTATTACAAAATAAGAGTCTACATCCAGTGTATATTGTTTATTTTGCATGTTTTCCCAATGTCTTGGAAAAGTAAAGTGCTATTTGGTTTTCTTAATAACGTTTTCACTTTTTCTTTGATAGAATTAAATTGTCTTGATAATAAATATTAAAAGTTTCTAGTTCATATTTACTTGCTCTCTCTCCCCTTAGAGTTACAGTGGCAGTAAAATGAATGAAAGAATGAATTAAAGTGAAATGAATTATTTTCTACTTATCTGACATATACTGTGATTCACTCTGTATAAAATTGCCAATGGATAGTTCCAGGACTGTGCTACTTAGGGTTTTATAGAGCTGAGTCAGCTGAACTGAATTAATGATTGATTTCTAAAAGCTTCCCTTAAGTAAACTTAATCTATTTTCGCCTTTTTATGTCCTAGGTGCCCAAACCAGTAGATTATTCTTGCCAACCCTGGTAAGTATTAAAAATGTTTATGTAGCTAAGTTGAAATACCATACCCTTAGCTCCAGGATGCCTTAAATGTAGGGGTAGTAAACCATATTCCATTTCCATTTGTCTTGGCTAACAGTGTTTTTGGATGTAACAAAACACCGTAATGAATTCATGTACTGCTGACCTTTCCATATCTTTATCTGAGAGGGAGGTGCATGTACATGCATGAGTGCCCAGTGCCCATGACTGATAATTTAAAGTTTGTAACAGCCACAGAAAGGAATGGAACATATGCATATGTATCTTATATTTTATAGATTTAATAAAGCAGAGAGAAAAAATATGATTTCATTTTCTGAAACTAAAAATTAGCTCAAAAAGGACAGTAGTAGATTCTTTTTTTAATTTTTTATTGTTTTAGAGATGGGGTCTTGCTCTGTCACCAAGGATGGAGTGCAGTGGTATGCTCATAACTCACTGCAGCCTTGAACTCCTGGGCTCAAGTGATCCTCCAAAATGCCAGGATGACAGGTGCGAGCCACTGCTCCTGACTGACAATAGTAGCTTCTAAAAATAAAATTTACAACATACAATATGGGAGCAACAAAATATGTCATAAGGATGGGCCACCCTTACCACTTAAAGGATGACAGTATCATTAACAAAACCAATAAAGTATAGTGGATGGCAATTATTATTTTTTTACATATCTTTAACTATTTCAAAGTATATTTAGTTCCCAGAATAGTTATGATTATAATAACTAATACATACTATTTACTATATGCTTTGTACTGTACATGTTTTATCTTGTTTCTTCGACATTTATATAGGAAAAGTAGTGGTGATTGTTATTTTTATGCATGAAGAAACAAAGAAACAGAACATGCAACTAGTGAGTGGTAAAGCTGGAATTCCAAGTTATGCCATCTGTACATTGCTCTACTGACCCCGAAATACAGAATGTGGGCACATTACTACTCATTTTGATTTGTTTTCCTGAATTTTGCATTTGACTCCTCTTAAAAAGAATGAATCTATTTTGATTTTCTTGATATTAAAATACATGCATAAAAATGACAGATCAGAATACATATATAAATGAAATGTCCTGGGAATATATAGTACTAGTTGGGTTTGCATGTTACCATGTGAGTTATCTGATATTTTTTGACATATTCTGATTATTTTCTGTTCTATAACAAAAGTATGGAAAATCCTGAGTTACTTATTAAAGTGTAGGAATCCACTGTGCAGGGTATGGGATTCCCCTGCTTGGGCCCTCCCCAACCGGTCCTCCTCTGGCAGTCACTCACTTTTGCCTTCTGTAGTTACTGTCTACCTTCCCTGATGTCCCTCCCTGGGCCTCAGCACTGAGCTTGCTGAAGAAATTGCAGCAGGTTTGTGATAGAACTGGAAATGTACTTCATTTTTACCTGATTGAAGACAATTTGAAGTCATTAATGTCTGTGGAATTTTAAACTATAGTCCTGAAAGAAATTATATTTGGAGACTAGAGCTGATAGCATTGACAATCAAACTAAAAAGCATCAGGAACTGTTAAAAATCTTGAAAGTGTGATGATTAGGTTTCTTCTCTTACACCATTTTTTATGTAACTAGGCATTATAGTTACAAAGGTAATGGTTTGAGAGAGAAATACTGCTACCTCAAACTGCGTAGATTTTATGAAATAAACTTGTCAGGTACCCGAGAACCATTCAGGACACCAGAGGATAGGTTTTGTACCCTTGTTTTAAAATGCACCCTTGCCAGTATGTAAAATCCTACTGAAAATATGACCAGTTATAATAATATTATTCTTAAAAAAGCAAGATGTTCAGGCAGCGGGAAAACCTTGAAAATAGGAAGAAATAAAGATATAGGAGAACTTTAAAATTACTTTTCCTTTTTTCTTGAGCAACCTGGACAATCTATTAAAACTAAGCAAGCAGTTTGATGTGAAATGTCTTCTGCTAGGGAACAAAATGATCAACTACCCCAGAAAATAAAACCTTCAGTTTTAGAAATACTAAACTATTTAGAGAAAATTACATTGCATAATGGTATGGTAGTTCTCAGGTCACTGAGAAGTTAAGTATCATCAACTATATTATCTACTCATTATTTCTACATTTAAAACTAAGTTGTTTCCACAAGGTAAATTTGTCTCTTGCATACAGAATGAAAGAAATAGAAAATTAGGATGATTGTCTTTAATAATCTATGTTTTAGGATCTCAAAAGACAGGAATGAGATTTGGAACTGCTAACTGGGGAACTGTCTGAAAATCTGTATGCAGGACAAGAGATAGATGCCAGGGTCCCTGTCTTTTCTCTTAGGAGTCAGACAAATTGCCTATTCCTGCAGTGGCAGGAGACACTGGTGTTAGAAGCTATATTATGTGGAAAAGATGAATCATACAGAACCTAGATTTGGAAAGATCAAGCCTAGCAGAGACTGGGGAGATGCCATTCTGAAAACAGGGCTCTGTATACTGAGCGATGATGCTCTCCAGCTCTCTCGTGTAGCTCAGATTCAGCACCATGGCAGCTGGGTCCTATATACACATACTTCCCTGTCTTGGTATTCAGGCAGGAATTTGGAAGATTTTTGGCTAAAGAAACAAAATAGAGTTAAAAATCTAAAATCCAGACCTTTGGGTGTTTCCCAGCCCAGTCCTCAGGTTCTTATCAAATGATCAGACCTGGCCGGGCGCAGTCGCTCATGCCTGTAATCCCAGCATGTTGGGAAGCTGAGGCAGATGGATCATGAGGTCAGGAGTTCGAGACCAGCCTGGCCAACATAGTGAAACCTCATCTCTACTAAAAATACAAAAAATTAGCCCAGTGTCATGGCAGGCGCCTGTAATCCTAGCTACTCAGGAGGCTGAGGCAGGATAATTGCTTGAACTCCGGAGGCAGAGATTGCAGCAAACCAAGATCACACCACTGCACACCAGCCCAGGCAACAGTGCAAGACCTCGTCTCAAAAAAACTGAAAAACAAAGATCAGACTCCTACACAATGGACCTACTTTGGTGCTCACACACAGAGCTTCCAGTCAATTGTGGATGCATCCCTCTTAAGGAGGAACAAACAACGAAGATTAACCATACATTTGAGAAAACCCTTGAACGAAAAAAAAAAAGAAATTTGAAAATACATGTTAGAGTGAACAGATGACTTAAAAAAACTTTTATTTAAATCTCCAAAATTAAAAGAAAACATAAGTTTATTGGAAATAAGCTCGATGTTTTAAAAAATAATCAAAATAACAAGGAATTCTTACAAGTTAAATATTGTAGAAGACTTGGAAAATAAAGTAGAGCAAATCTTCTAAAAAGTCTGAGATAGATAATATGGGAGAAATGATATGAAAACTAAGCTGTTGACTCGGGGGATACAGCATTCAAGTAGTAGTAATTCCAGAAACAGAAAACCAAGGGCAGCAATTATCAAAGAAATGATAGAGAAATTTCTCAGAACTGAAAGACGTGGGGCTCCAAATTGAAGATGCTTCAAAAAGGCCAGGAAAATGTATATAACATATATATTATATATATAAACACATATATATATTATATATATAAACACATTATGAAATTTTGCAGTATAGAGAATACAGAAAGAATCTGAAGGTTTCTAGGGAGAAAAAATTATATCACATATAGAGAATTAGAAATGTCATTGACTGGAAGTTAAAAGGCGATCAATGTATTAATATTTGAGAGGCAAAATAATTTCTTATCTAGAACTCTTTACCCAATAGCCAAACAATGAATATTTTAATAATATTCATAGCCAAACTATGAATTACTAGGTAAAATAAAATATTTTTATAGATGTGGGACTTTAGAGTGTTACACCCTGTATATATTTACAGAAAACTGAAGGATGAGCTAGTAGACCAAGGAAGAGGGAGATACAGAAGCCGAGAAAGGGGAGCAAAGAGAAGTATGTCGGGACTACAGTTATTCAACAGGCTTAGTAGAGCAAGCAGTATCAATTAGAAGAGAGTGGAGGTCTCAGAAGAAAAGTCTCCATAGAGAAAATGAACGGGTAGATTGTGTGGTTGTCTTAATCCAATTAATGTAGCTGTAGATTAAGTATCCCTTATTCAAAATGCTAGAGATCAAATTCAGATTTTTGTCAGATTTTGGAATATTTGCATATACATATGACATATATTCAGAATGGGACTCAAGTCTAAACACAAAATGTATTTATGTTTCATATATACCTTATACACAAAGCCTGAAGATAAGTTTATATAATACTTTAAATTTTGTGCATGAAAGTTTCGGCTGCATTTTTGACAACAGTCTGCATTCAAACCATAGCAATGGTGTTGAAAAATGTATTACTGGGAGCTGTATTTGGAGAATTTGGAAAGAATCTGTGATAGAGACAAAGAACTTGAATAAACAAAAACATAAGCAATTTTATTTTGGAGGGCAGATATTCTTTGAATGGACACCATGCCAAAACTGGGCCAGGTGGCAGCTTGGCTTTGTAGAGGTTACAGAAAGACGAGAGTGAGGAACAGCACTGTAAAGGAGTGAGCACAGGTGGCAGGGGAAGATGATTTTTCTTCCTGAAATTGTCTAAAATTGATAAGAAATAGTCATATAATTGTTTAGAAATAGACAAGTAGAAATAAAAAATAGGTACAATGTTTGAAATGGGACTTGGCATATATTGCTGGTCTAATGGAATGCTGCTGCTTTTTCATTATAATTATTATAATGTAAATGAACTGTTAAAACTATGTTAATGCATAACTGATAAAAATGCATATACTAAATACTAATTGTGATAAATGCCATGAAAATTGGAATACTGAAATGAGAATAATGGAGTAGGTAGTAAAAGATACAGGACAACATTCTTTAGATGATATGGTCGGAAAAGACCCTTATAAACCTGAACAATGAGAAGGAATATTGTGTTGATAGAGGATGAGTATTTCCAGACGAGGGTACAGTCTGTGAGAAGACTCTAAGCTCAAAAGGAGCTTGAGAAACTCCTGGATCTGAAAGAAGGCTGGAGACTAGTTATGAAGGAGGATGTAAGGGATAAAGTTGAAGAGAGGTAGGCATGAGTCAGATTATACTAGGTCCTACTAGTTCATGATTTGTTATAACTTTTCTTTTAACCCAAGGTACCATCTGCATAAAATGCCCTTAGTTTCTCTTTTATGCTTGATGGAAACCTAACATATCCTCTTCTCAACAAACTTTTATTGAATGCCTGCCATATGAATTTTAAATGAGTATTTAGTTTGCATTGGAGATTGATGTTTATACTGAGTTACATGAGTCTATATGTGAACCAGAGGATTTTCTGCTATATCAATTATTGACTAACTTTGAAAGAGAACCAATCTAAACAGAATTTTTCCTTTAAGTTGTATTGGCCAAAATCTCTGATGTATCTTGCCAGGAGATTTTACACCTATATTTGATGTGAGGGGTCATTAAAGAATATTTTAAGATTGAATTTGAGCCTTTTATTATTACAGTTACTATGGAATTTGTTTAAGGCCAACAAAGTCTAGGGAGATTAAATTCCGGTTTTAAAAATATCTACCTTTTAAAACTAAATTTTACTCATTACTAATTTCTTAAGAAAATGTGTTATCAAAATTGTAGACTATATGAATTGATCTCAGATTTAAAAATAATTATTAAAAATAACTTAATTGTTACTAGAATTTCCATTAAAAAAATTCTTAAAGGAGATTTCATTTCATAGTGTGTATAGAAAAGCTAAAATAAGTGTATCCATGTATCTTATGCAGGGCAGTCTCTTTTTACAAGCCTTTTCCTTCCTGTCCCTAAGCTCTCCACAACTGTCTTTTAACCTGATACCTACTAACTCCTCTTTGTCCCATTTATTTACTAGGTGCTTAGTGTGTATTAGGCACTGTTCATTTTGCTGTTGTTAGCTTTGTAGAACATTTGTGTTTGGACATATTAAAGGACCTTTTTTCTGATTTATTTTTCTTAAACAGTGTAATTAGTATAGAATTACCAACAGCTCAGATCTGCCACTAAATTAAATATTGAGAGATACTTACTTTTAGCCTCTGTTCTCTTCCAGGTATATTATCCAAAATTTTTGTGTCATTGTGTTTTACAGGTATGCTGGAGCAATGGAAAGATTACAAGCAGAGACTGAACTTATTAATAGGGTAAATAGTACTTACCTTGTGAGGCACAGGACCAAAGAGTCAGGAGAATATGCAATTAGCATTAAGTAAGTAGGACAAGTACTTTTGCAGAAATAGATTTCCTGTTTTTATAATTGCATAGACCATCTGACATGTATAACACTGAAGTTGAAAACCATAGTTCTAATTGCAGCAGAAATAATGCACCTATCCAGACAGTTCATTAATACTTGAAAATATCTCTTAGAAAAACAGTAATAAGTGTTATAGGCTGCTAATTGGCATATTAGATTTCTTTCATAACATTTTGTTTTGGTGGTTTGACTTGTATCTATTTCTAGTAAATTCTAACAGTATAAATTTCTCAAGTTTTGTCTTATTTTTCTATGTTTTCAAACTGAACTTAATAAATTGAGCATAATGATTAGTCAAATTCAATCTCCCTTCTCACTTTAAATATTGGTTGTGTCTTCAACCAACCTAGTAAATATATTTTGTTAATTAGCTGTCACCAGTGTATTGGCATAGGTATATATTTTGTCTGCAGAATTAATTCCTATAATGTTATTGGGGCATGCCCTCTGGTAATTATTGATTTCTACTGATTAAAAACACATTTATATTCATAAGTTATTCATTGCCCACAGGTACAATAATGAAGCAAAGCACATCAAGATTTTAACAAGAGATGGCTTTTTTCACATTGCAGAAAATAGAAAATTTAAAAGTTTAATGGTAAGCATTGATTATTTCTTTTCAATCTGGGATCCTTATTTTTCTTTTGTTAGGTCATTTTAATTCTATAGTTTCTTGGATATTTGGTTAAAATTATTTAAAGAGAATTATATTCTAATTACTTAAAGAGAATTATTCTTTAAGATTACTTAAAGAGAATCATATTCTAATTTTGCAACACAATCCTGAAAATTCTAATTTAAAAATCTCTAAGTTTATATTGCTCAAATCATAGTCTTCATTATAAATTGTTTGCAGATTTTAGATAACATTTCGGCCTATATTTTTATGACACTTAGAGCAATGCCAAATTCAAATATAAATACAATAAACTTCTATTTGTGTCAGTTTTGGTTTGTATTTAAATGACACAGCAGATTTTTAATATACCTTTCTTTTCTCCTTTTTCTTCCTCTGCATCTATGTCCTGATTCAAGCAGAGGACAGCATTTTAAATCATAACACAAAAAGTTGTCATTAGTAAATTAAGTCTAACATTTAGGTTCTATTTATATAAAATGTAATAAAGTCAAATTGAAAAGATTTTTGTTTTTCTCTGCTATTTTAAGTGATCTCTGCTGTGTTTCTCATTCATTACTTTGGATGATTATGCATTAACAAGGTAACATTTTTGCCACTTAACAATTGATATTTCATAGGAACTGTGTATTTAAATGGAAAAATGGAAATAGTATATTGTCAAAACACATCAAATGAATAAGGATTATTCCTACAGTTTAAAAAATCACTTATTCATACTCTTGTTAGCATAGAAGAATATTTTGTGTATGTCATTTAAACAATGTGTATATGTCGTCATATATTCATTGCTAACAGTAAACTATAAGTTCACATTTCCTTAAATGGTCTCAAGTATGTTTCTCAAGTTTGGTAGTTTCTTGAGATAATGAAGAATTTGGATATAGGACATAAGATGCATCTGCACTGCTAAGTACTTTGAGTAACAGTGAGAAGGACCACTCATTGATTGAACCATTAATCAAATGATACATACTGCATCCTTCCAGAAAACATCTCAAAGCACTTTGCAGTTGTTAACAATAAAGTTAAACTGAGTGTAAGGGAGCCTTACAAAGTAGGCCAGCTTGAATACCTTATCCAAAAATTTAGAACTGCTTCAAGGCAGGTATAAATGTTTTAAAGAAATTGAAGCATCTTGAGTTGAAAGATAAATAAGAAAATATCTATGGATGTAAAGATCATTCCCCAGTTCAAAATCTAAGGATGGGCACCAAGGTCATGTTCTGGAAAATGTAAACTGTCAAATTTGTAACCAAGATCCAGGCATCTTCCCTGCTGGAAGTGAATTACATTCTGTTGAAACAAGTAGGCTGGGCACAGAGAGAATTGGACCAGAGGAGGTTCTTCATAAAATGAAAACCTGGAAAGGAGGTGGCAAGTGGATGCACAAATAATGAATGACAGGCACAGCTGAGACATGATAAAAGCATGCACAGGGGCTCTCCACATCTCTGCCAGACACACCAGCTTGAGCTTTCACCTGCAGAACTTCCTTGGCTGGTAATGAGGCTGCTCCACAGTGTTACCGTTAATATGGGACTTAAAAAACTGCTGCAGGGGAGAATCACTTGAACCTGGGAGGCAGAGGTTGTGGTGAGCCGAGATCGCACCATGGCACTCTAGCCTGGGCAACAAGAGCAAAACTCCATCTCAAAAGAAAAAGAAAAAGAAAAAGAAAAAACTGCTGCAGGGCTAAAGATAAATGCCAGCCTTGCAGACTTTGAAAGCAGCAAAAGTAACTCCCATCAGAGGAGACAAGCAAAGAAGATGAAAAGGAATAGTCACTAGAAAGGGCCAATCAATTTAGCTTTGTGTCACCTGGATTCAGCTCAAGGAAGTTCTTCAGAAGCCAAGGTTAGATGTGAAAAGCCAGTAATATCACGGTGACCTGGATTAATAGACATGGATGCCTGAGTTTCTATCTGCATGTAAAGCTGTGATTATAATGAAAGCAATACAGTTCCAGCATTCAAAAAATTTGTGCAGGAGAGCCTTAAAAGTGTATACAATGATGTTCTCTGGGAAAGGAAGACTAAAATAGGCTTCTCTTACATGTTATGTATAAAATCTCAACAGTGCCACTATTAGACATGTGCATATATATTTCTTTCCTCCATATCTGGGGATGTTTTGTAAGGAAGCATGCATCACAGCATGTTAAAGGGAAGGGACTAAGAATTTTAGCAAACGAAAATGAAACTAACAAACATCAACAAAGCATGTAATTGTGAAAAGGAAAACAAGGAGCTGAAAAAAAAAATCTCAATCTCAGAAAAGCGCTTTTGTCAGGTTTAGCAAATAACCATCCGTAAACATTGCTGAAAAGGCATCTGAACCAGTCTGAAGCTACTCCTCCTTTTTGTTTCATTTGTGGGGCAAATTTGTATTGAGTCCTTACTATGTGAAATCACTTTCTGGAGAACTCAAAAAGAGTCAGCCACTCTAAAAAGCTTAAGAAGTAGTAAATATGTCTATACCAAGAACCCACAGTAGAGCAGTCCTTTGAACCTAGGCCGGGAAGTGCCACATGGATACTTGATCAGAAGGAATGGCTCATGTTCTAGTAACTTGAACTTCTGGAAGGAGGTAGAAGATGATTAATTAGTGTAAAGGCTCCTCAATATCAAGATCATGCAAACTTCAAGGAGTTACCTTTTATCATGTTGGAGTCAAATAACACACTTCTCTATTATAAGGAGTGATCTGTGGGTTTGAGTTGTTATTTCTTAAGAATAGTTCAGTATCCTCTTATTATTGGTATTGGTATACTCTTCTATCTATCTGTGAAACACAGTAGGGTCTGGAATTAAATTTAAATCTAGAAAGCATGTAAAACCTAAGCGAACTCCAGAGCTGCTTTTAAATTAACTGCTTTTAAATTAACTAAGGCCAATGAGAAGATTGGTCTTAGGTGGTTATGACCTAACCTTTTTCCCTCGAGTTTCAATAGCTTGGTTAATCAAAATCTTTGTTTTTCTTAGTCATTAAATTCAAATCCTAAATGAATTTTTGTAGCCAGATTACAAGGCATTAATTTTGTTCTGATTTTTATGTATGCCAGATAGTCCATGTCCAAATGCTGTTTATAAACCATCTCCATTGCCTGTTTCCTTGGTAATTGGAATGACTGGCTCTCACTCATTATTTTTCAGAGACTTGAATTGTTGACACTGCTGTGTCCGTGTGAGATAAGAAAAGCTTAGCGATTTCTTTTGTTTGGAGTCTTCTTATTTACTTGTTGTACCTGAAGGTCAATGACTGTTTAAGCAGGCGTGGATTAGACTAAAATACAGAAAGCATAAAGGCAAATTGGAAAAGATCCATGGTGACACTATTTAATTCTACCCAGTTAGAAACATGTAGGAAGATTTACCTTCATAAGACTGTAAAAATGGAACTAAAATATCTTCCATGCTTAGTGAAGTGATAAAGAGTGTTTTGCAGCTTACTAAGCTGTATGACCCTAGGCCTTGGAAAAGTCATTTTTTCTTCCATAAAATTTGGGAGTGGGCGGGTATTAATCACCAAATCCTTTTTCAGTATGATAATTCTGTGGTTTCTAGCCAAATTCATATAAATTGTAATTCATAATAATTAATAGCAAAAATCATAAAATTCATGTTACCTCTAACAAAATTATGTTGAAGTTCAAAGCTATGGCTTATAATTCCCTTCAAGTTTGTTTTCACATTTGCTAAAGAAAATGACACATTTTACTCAATTTAAGTAATAAGACTAGGAGAAAACTCTTTGGTATCATTTGTATCAGTGACACTATATAGATAGAGAGAGAGATTTTTTATATATATATTTTATTCCAGATACCTCACAAAATTTTGCTTTGTATTTTAAAAAAATAAATAGCAATATTGGTCACTAAGTAGAACTGAATTCTATACCGTGCCTGTGCAAAACATGTTAAAATTCACCAAAATAAAAATGCATATTCTGACCCTTGAAACCATTTTGGAGATACAGACTTCTACATGGTATTTAGTTTCTCTTTATTTTTAAAAGTTAGTCTGATTCCAAATTACTTGCTTCGCCAGGGACCCACATTATCTGGGCCTGAGGAAGAAAGGAAGAATTACATATTTTTCAAATTATAGATATAATAATTGGAAGACCCTAACATCTTAAGTCTAAGAAAACAAAGTTCCTTGGACATCATGAACACATGGCAAAAATCACTTCACTTTTGCTTGCCTCCCTGTTTTTGCATGTGTGTGGGTTTTTTTTTTTTTTTTGAGACAGTTTCATTCTTATTGCCTAGGCTGGAGTACAATGGCGCGACCTCAGCTCACTGCAACCTCTGCCTCCCGGGTTCAAGCGATACTCCTGCCTCAGCCTCCCACGTAGCTGGGATTACAGGTGCCTGCCACCACGCCTGGCTAACATTTATGTATTTTTAGTAGAGACAGAGTTTTGCTAAGTTGGCCAAGCTAGTCTCGAACTCCTGACCTCAAGTGATTCACCTGCCTCGTCCTCTCAAAGTGCTGGGATTACAGGCGTGAGCCACCATGCCTGGCCCCTGTTTTTGTATTTACATTTGCTAGGCACTATTTGCTAATAGTATGATATAGTTAAGAGCACAAACTTTGGAGAAAGACACTAGCTATGTGACCTTGCATAAGTTTACTTACTTCACCGAGATTTGAGCATCAATGGGAATAAGGCTCTTTTCATAATGTTCTTGAGTGAAGGTTATAAGAAGCTATGTAAAGACCCTGGCACATGGGATAATGGGGTAGCTGCTACAATTTTTCACATGTATTAAGTACTTTATATATTCCTTGTTATCATATTATTGGCCCCATTTTATAAGTGAAATTGAAAAATCTCCATTTGCTTTATCCAGTGCTTTAGCCAAACTGTGCTGCTTTTAGTTTATGAAAGGTGATCTTTGTTTTATCACTTTTATATCTGTTTCCAGCCTGCCTGCTCTATCTGAAATGGTCTTTCTCCTATTCCTGGCTATTGCAATTTTACTGGTTCTTAAGTTTAAGCCAAGCTACTTGTATTACAAAACGTTTCATCATCCTTCCCATTGGATGCACAAAACGAAGTTCTCTTTCACGCCTTTGAACTTTCCCTTCCAGGATGAGAACTCCTCGAGGGCAGGAACCTTATCTTTATAATCTCTGTGACTCCTGATACAGTGCATTCCACAACATACCCAAGTTTCGTCCTAAATAATAAATAAATCATTGATGATTCTCTTTTTCTTCTTTCGAGTGATTTGTGGACTCATTGATTGGTTTGGGGAACTTTAAACATAACTGTTGAACAGAGAGATTAAGTTGATGGCAGTGGTGTTTTTAGAAGAAATGAGGTTTTTTTCTGTTTTTCATTTTTTAAAAGGTCCTCTAGTAGAAGCATTGGGTAATTAAACTAAACGTGATTTTGATTTTATTTTCATTTCAGATATTTATAAGAAATTTTGTATCTACAGTACTCATTGAATGATGGTGTATTTTTATTACAAATTATTATTCAGTTTCAGTTTACAGTAGAGGGATTCAGATTTGTGAGGAATCTATGAAACCAACCTGTCAAAAGAAATTTCC
>PVKP010026416.1:21651-32607 GCA_004027715.1 Plecturocebus donacophilus | reverse complement strand
CCTTTGGGATGGGTAGGCAGAAGAGGCCATTCCAAGCAAGGGAACCCCCTGACAGAGAGAGTACAGAGTGAGGAGTGTTTGTTCTGTGTTTGGGGAAATAGTGAGCAGTCCAGACTGGATGAAACCCACTTGCAGGCCATGTGTGCAGTAATCATGAAGTGTGGGCAGTAATCGTGAACAGAGGCTGGAAGCAGGCTTAGGCTGAATGAGGCATCTGGACTTTCTCCTCCAGCCAGGAGCTGCCCAGTGTCTTTCATTCACTTCAGATCTCAGCGATGCTACTGTGCTGCTTGACACTGGACTTGTTTTATTCCTGTTGAGTGGAATAAAGCAAACACCCCAATAGGTGGAGCAAGCTCAAAGAAAGAGGCACATAGCTCCCCAGAAATTCTCATCATCCTGTGGAGGGGTGAGCTTGGCTAGGGCAGGCAGGACTGGATGCACCAGGGTTGCATTTAAGAGGAAGCACTCTGGCCTCCTCTGCCTCAAAAAGCATAGTGAACGGGGAGCCCACAGCGCCCAACCAAGTTGGAGGATTCTGAGCTGTGCAGTCAGACTTCCAGCCTTGCTGGTATGCTCTGCTTTCAGATGAAATCTGCACTGGTTTCAGCTGGAAGTCCAGGCTTCCACCCGCTGAACCAGCGTGCTGCTAGACTACAGGAGGGCTGCTGGTGTTGCCAACCAACTGGCTTGTCTCTACACACCCCTCAAGATCACTGGGGCCAGGTGCAGTGGCTCACACCTGTAATCCCAGCACTTTGGGAGGCCAAGGTGGGCAGATTGCTTGAGCCCAAGAGTTCAACACCAGCCTGGACAACAGGGTGAGACCCCCGTCTCTACCAAAAATACAAAAAATTAGCCAGACATGGTGGTGTGTGCCTGTGGTCCCAGCTACTCAAGAGGCTGAGGTAGAAGTATCACCTGAGCCTGAAGGTCGAGGCTGTGGTGAGCTGTGATTGTGCTACTGCACTCCAGCCTAGGTAAAAGAATGAGACCCTGAAAATAAAAAAGTGTAAGAATTAAAAAGAAAAAAAAAAAGACCATTGGTTTAGTAGATTTTTTTTAAGGGGTAGCAACTACCTTTCTCAAAAGAAATTCTACAGAGAACCCCAATGTATAAAACATATCAAAGTGGAATTCTTGGGATGCAGAGGGAATGGGGTACCTGAAGTTTACAGTTACCTGGGGTACCTGTGAAAGAGTTTGAAGCAGGTAGTGAGATGACCCAGTACACTTTTTTTTTTTTTTTTTTTTTTGAGATGGAATCTCACTCTGTCACCGAGACTGGAGTGCAGTAGCTCAATCTTGACGCACTGCAACCTCCGCCTCCCAGGTTCAAGCAATTCTCCTGTCTCAGCCTACCGAGTAGCTGGGATTACAGGCACCCGCCACCATGCCCGGCTAGTTTTTGTATTTTTAGTAGAGATGGGGTTTCACCATTTTGGCCAGGCTGAGTCTCGAACTCCTGACCTCATGATGCGCCCTCCTTGGCCTCCCAAAGTGCTGGGATTATAGGCATGAGCCATGCACCCGGCCCCAATACACATTTTAGAAAGATGCCTGTGGCTGTTAGGTGGAATTGACATTGGAGAGGGACAAGATTAGGGGCAGGGAGCTAGTTTCAGGAGGTTATTAATGTGCTCCAGACATGAGCTGATGAGGTCTAGACTCAGGGCAACAGCCTAAGGACGAAGAGCAGGGTTGGATTCAAGAAACATTTCCGAACTAGAATCAGCAGGAATTGGTGGTCAGTTCACTATGAAGGATGGAGTCTGTGAGGGCTGGACTGCCTGGGCTGAAACATGCCATAAAATGTGACAGCTTTACAGGGAGAGAAACTGCTGAAACAAAGGATAAGAGGTGAGTTTGGGGCTGGGCACGGTAGCTCACGCCTGTAATCTCAACACTCTGGGAGGCTGAGGTGGGCAGATCACCTGAGGTCAGGAGTTTGAGACCAGCCTGGCCAACATGGTGAAACCCTGTCTCTACTAAAAACACACAAATTAGCCAGGCATGGTGACAGGTACCTGTAATTCCAGCTACTCAGGAGGCTGAGGTGGGAAAATCACTTGAACCTGGAAGGCAGAGGATGCAGTGAGCCAAGATGGAGCCACAGCAGTCCAGCCTGGGCAGCAGAACGTGACTCCCTCTTAAAAAAAAAAGGATAGAGTTGAGTTTAGGATACATCATTTTATGGTGACTCTGGGACATATAGGAGTTGATTGACCAGTAGATAGTTAAAAATGCAAGCCTAGACCTTCTGTCATGGAAGAAAATGTTGGCACTAGAGATTAAAATTGGGGATTTAGCAACAGATTGGTAGACAGAAAAGACATGAAGTACAGAATGTGCATACAGAAAAGAAAGAGGCCTGAATCAGACACCTGGGTTTGCAACAATTTGATCTTTATTTAGCTTTTTCATTCATGTCATTGTTATTACCATTATGAATGAATATATTTTTTAAATTATTTTTATTTTCTAAAAAACAGGGTCACACTGTATCGCACAGGCTGGAGTCCAGTGGTGTGATCTTGGCACATTGCAGCCTCAACCCTCGTGGGCTCAGGTGATCCTCCCACCTCAGCCTCCTAAATACCTGGGACTACAGGTGCGTGCCACCAGTTCTGGCTAATTTTTGATTTTTTTTGTACATACAGGGTCTCACTATGTTGCCCAGGCTGGTCTTGCACTCAAGCGGTCCACCTTGGCCTCCCAAAGTGCTACGATTACAAGCATGAGCCACTGTGTCCCGCCAGGAGTGGATATTGTAGAGAGCAGAGACAATCTGCTGGATTTTTGGAGTAGAAAGGACCTGTTCCTGTTCTCTTAGGATAGACAACAGTACACAGAATCAGAAATCACAGGCTACAAGAGAGGTGACCCAATGCTGCAGCATGCTTCAACGTTCAAGATTTTTTTTTTTTTTTGAGGCAGTCTTACTCTGTTGCCCTGGCAGGAGTGCAGTGGCACGATCTCAGCTCACTGCAACCTCCGCCTCCCGAGTTCAAGTGATTCTCCTGCCTCAGCCTCCTGAGTAGCAGGGACTGCAGGCGCCCGCCACCATGTCCAGCTAATTTTTTGTATTTTTAGTAGAGAAGGGGTTTCACCATACAGGCTAAGCTGGTCTCCAGGTGACCTCAGGTGATCCGCCTGCCTTAGCCTCCCAAAGTGCCAGGATTACAGGCGTGAGCCACTGCACCAAGTCCAGCATTCCAGATTTGAAGGGGAATGAGAGATCAGAACTGGAGACCCCTCATCTGAGCCCACTAGTATGGTGGTCCACGTCACTCACTGGGCATGCAGCAGACCTCGTAAATATTTCACCTTCTCTGGACGACGGTAGTTCCTCAAGAACAGGAGCTCTGGGAGAATGCACAGCGTCTGGCACTCTTTTGATGATGGCTATATTATCAATTCTTCTTATTCCTTTGAATCCTTGGCAAGAGCTGGCAGGGAACTTTGTACACATCAGGTACAAAAAAAACTCATCCATGCAGCCTATGATCCAGGAGCTCATGGCACTCCCTGACAGTTCAGGACAAAGCAATTCCACTGCTTTTTAACACAGTGAGGGTCCATGAAAGGAGATTATCCATAAGGACTAGCTGAGTGGATAAAAAGACAGACTAGCTAAGTGGCTGACTCTTCCAGATGGCAGTCTGTCCCTCGTGACAAGTGGAAACCATGTGCTACCATTCCCAAAGTCGGCCTCAGCTTGGTCCTTGGCTGGAACCTTGCAGAAAAGTTTCTGGGTCAGCAGACCCCACAGACAAGGATCCCCTAACTGGCCACCTCCAGCCCTGTAAAGGCTCTAAGGCAAGAAAGCGGGGGAGCCTCGTTCGCATTGCTGGAAAATCATTAAAATATCCCCGATGCTTGGCGACTAAGCCCGGCAGGTATTAGGGGCTCGCTTCCCCCCAGCCCGCCCCATCCCCCGCGCCCCGGGCTGCAGTTCCCTCTAAGAAGCGCGATCTGAGTGAGCCTGAGTGCTGAGTCGCTGAGCAGCCCGCTCTCCATGTGACTTCAGTTTCCGTCTGTTCCTTCCGCTAGTGCTAAAATAATCTGATGCCCCAGAGAAAGGAGCAGCCCAGCCCGGCGTTCGACTGCTCTCGAGGAGGTTGGAGCCCCCGGAGAGGATGCGCCCCGCGGAGCAGCCTGGGCCTGCGGGAGCCGTGAGTATTTCCTGCGTGGGGGCGTCCCCTGGGGACAGTTGGGGCCCTTCTCCAGGTGGGCGAGCTCGGGCGAGGATGGGTGGTAGGAAGTCAGTGTCCGTGGCCCGCGGCTGAGGGCTGCCCAGGAAGCTGTGGCTTGCTGCATCCAAGCGCCGGCGATTCTGTGCTGGGTGCGGGGGTCGCAGCTCTGGATTGAGGTGGAAATAATTCCCTCCGAGCACTTACAGCTGAAAAGGGTGGTGTGGTGTAGTGGGAACCACGAGGGCTTCAGACTCGGACCTGGGTTTGACTCCTGGCTCTGCAGGGAACATGAGAGCAGGCCGTTAAGGTTTCCAAGCCTCAGTTTTCTCATCTGTAAAATGGGAACAATGATGCTCCCTTCCTGGGCTGGGTGACTGGATATGATGAGACCACTCTGTGCACACTCAGCATGCTGAGCGCTGGGATCTCCTTTCCTGCCCTACAACGTGGTTTGCGAACCACTATTTCATAGATGAAGACACTAAGACTGGTGAACAGCAACACATGTTCACAGATGTCTTCCATGTGCCAGGCCTGTACAAGGTCCTGGGGATACAGCTCAGCTGTGAAGATGTGCAGAGCTTGGAAGATTTGCTGTGGTTCTGTGACTTGGATCCATGGCTAACCTAGTCTTTTTTTTTTTTTTTTTTTTGAGACGAGTCTCACTCTGTCGCCCAGGCTGGAGTGCAGTGGCACGATCTTGGTTCACTGCAACCTCTGCCTCCTGGGTCGGAGCAATTCTGCTGCCTTATCCTCTTGAATAGCTGGAATTAACAGGTGTGTGCCACCACATCCACCTAATTTTTGTATTTTTAGTAAAGACAGGGTTTCGCCATGCTGGCCAGGCTGGTCTTGAACTCCTGACCTCAGGTCATCCACCTACCTAAGCCTCTCAAAGTGCTGGGATTCAGATGTAATCCCAGCAGCCCAGCCAGCTAGCCTAGTCTTAGATCCATGGTTTATCAGAGGGAGACCAAGAGGAGGGAGACTAAGACTCGGATGCCCTTCTGTAGCCCTTGTGCCTCTCCATGTGGGCCAGCTTCTGAAGGGGTCAGCATACATCCCCATGTACCCAGGAGCTAGATGGAAAGAAGGAGCCACTGATGTGGCTTTGTGCTGCCTCTGAGAAGGTGAACATGTGCCAGTCGGTGGCTGAGACTGGAGAAGGCTGGATCAGGGTCCTAAGGATGGAGCCTCTGGACAGGGCTGGTTGGGGCTGGTGTGCTTCCAGAGGGGCTGAGGGGACCCCAATGGAAGCTTCCTCATGATGGATACAGCCTGTTAGAAGTCTGGATGCTAGAAACATTCAGAATCTATGGAGCTAGCTCTCCGTGCTTTCCCGTGTGCCTTTTACCTGCTGGCTGTGACTCACAGACTGTTCCTGTGGATGCTGGGGCTTTGCTGGGGTTTACATCCCTGAGTCATATTTATTCTCCTCACACACCTCTTAGGTTTCGATGTGTATGCCTGAGAGTTCCTACAGGAGATTGTAGAATCATGGGCCAAGGGGGAAAAAAGCCTTAACTCATGCCTTTAGGTTAAAAAACAAACAAACAAAAACTCAGCTTCACAAAGAAGGCACTTCTTTAAAAAATTTTATTTATTTATTTATTTATTTTTAGCAACAGGCTCCTGCTCTGTTGCCCAGACTGAAGTGAGGTGGCATGATCACAGATCACTGCAGCCTCAAACTCTTGGGCTCAAATGATCCTCCTGCTTCAGCCATCTGAGTAGCTACAACTACAGGTGCATACCACCATGCCAGCTAATTTTAAAACATTGTTTTGTAGAAACAGGGTCTTGCTATGTTGCCCAGGCTGGTCTCAAACTCCTGGCTCAAGCAATCCTCCTGCCTTGGCCTCCCAAAGTGCCGGGAGTATGGGCATGAGCCACCACACTGCAGGTTCATCTAATGGGTACCCTCAGGGGAACTTCATGAAAACCCATATAAATATAATCTCTCATAGCTTTTAAACCCATCATCCAAGAATTCCTGCTCTTTGATGATGAGACATGCACGGTAAACTCCAAAACAGACAGTAGACTCCCAATATCTTTGTTCTGGGATCTGCATTAAGAATATTGACCGGCCGGGCATGGTGGCTCACACCTGTAATCCCAGCACTTTGGGAGGCCGAGGCGAGCAGATCACCTGAGGTCGGGAGTTTGAGACCAGCCTGACCAATGTGAAGAAACCCTGAACTCTACTAAAAATACAAAATTAACCTGGCATGGTGGCACATGCCTATAATCCCAGCTACTCAGGAGGCTGAGGCAGGAGAATTGCTTGAACCCTGGAGGCAGAGGTTGCAGTGAGCTGAGATCACACCATTGTACTCCAGCCTGGGCAACGAGAATGAAACTCCATCTCAAAAATAAAAAAAAAAAAAAAAGAAGAATACACTGACTTGTCTGCCTCTGGTCTTGACTCTTTTGGAAGAGAGATGCTAGTACTGATTACAAGCTGCATTCTGTGTGTATCCACACTGCAAAGTGTAAGCCAGACTCTTCTATGGACAATGACTGTGCCTCACATCATGCGTAGATCCATTGTATAGTCTCATAAGTTAGGAGAGGGTGGACTTTCAACCATGACTGAAAAACACTGTCTTTCTTAAGACATGCTGTCTATTACATACTTATAGATATCTGTGTTTACTGATGCTTGTTGATGTGTCATTGCACATCAGTGACAAGCATTTATCATTTTTTTTTTTTTTTTGCCTTTCACTTTCCTCCCAAACCATTTATCTCAACTTCATCATGAAACAAATGTCGTGTGCTCAGTCTGTGATGGGGCTCTGGGCTAGGTTAGGTGACAATTTCTGAAAGCTCAGAGAGGCGAGGTGAAGGAAAAACGACATTGATGCTTGGATCTTATAAGCCTCACATGCAACAATAAACCCAATTCTTAGATATTCAGATTCTTAGATAGATTGGCTTGGTTGCAAATGACAAAAAAAAAAAAAAAAAAAAAAACCCTTCAAATTGGCTTCAGCAAAAAAAGAGGATTTATTGTTTCAAATAACTGAAAAGTCTATGACAATAGTTTCAGGCATGGCTGAGTCCAGATGCTCAAACAACATTGCCAGGAATCCATCTATCTTCATTTCTCAGCTTTGCCTTCCCTTCTGTGGGTCTCATCACCAGGCAAGTCCTGCAGCTGGTGGCAAAGATGGCTGCCTGCAGCTCCAACTATATTCCTACTGGCTTGGCATCTGAAACAGAAAGAGCAAGGCTCCTTTACATGAGTTCTAGCAACTGCCCTTGGATTGATTCTCATGGGCTTGGCTTTTATGATGAACCTGTGTTAGGAAAATGGAGTGCTCTCATAGGACTAGCCTTATTCATAGGCCCCACCCTGAAACCAGGAGTTGAGATCAGACCCTTCCTTTTTTAAGAAAGGAAGGGGGTTAGTTGCACAACAGCGTAAGTATATTTACTACTACTGAATTGTACTCTTAAAAGCAGTTAAGATGATCACTTTCAGCCAGGCACAGTAGCTCACGCCTATAATCCCAGCACTTTGGGAGGCTGAGGTGGGCAGATCACCTGAGGCCAGGAGTTCAAGACCAGCCTGGCCAACATGGTGAAACCCTGTCTCTACTAAAAATACAAAAATTAGCTGGGCATGGTGGTGGGCACCTGTGATCCCAGCAACTCAGGAGGCTGAGGCAGGAGAATCGCTTGAACCCTGGGGGCTGAGGCTGCAGTGAGCCAAGATTGCACCATTGTACTCCTGGGCAACAGAGCAAGATTCCATCTCAAAAAAAAAAAAAAAAAATGATGATCGCTTTCATGTTTTATGTATTTTACTACAACTGAACATTTTCTAAAGAAAAATAAAGAAAGGGGTGGTTTCCTCAAAGGGGAATTGAGGAGTTGTTACCAGAAGGAGAAATGAATGTGAGTAGGTGAAACCAACCAATTTCCAGAATGAATAGAGTCAGGTGCTGAGACCAAACAAATGTGTCTTTTTCTCGCTTTAATGCCGGAGGGATTTCAGACTTAACAGAGTGAAGAAAGGAGGAAGTGGAACCCTGTCATGGTCCTCACTCATAAGGTGAGTGTGAGGAACAGGCTGGTACTGGATGGGTTCAATGCGGCCACAAAGCCTGGTGAGGTCACAGGGACTCTCCTCTTCCAGCCCCAACCCAAAAGGTTGCCTAAGTCAGGTGCTGTCATGTGCACCAAGAAACTTTCTGCTGCCACCTCTAAGAAAGAGACGGATCAGGAGGGGATTTCTCCCAGGAGATAGCACTGAAGCCTCCATCTTTTCACCTGTCTGTTCTCAAGCAGGACCTTAGTGTCTGAGGCAGCCCCACACCCACAGTGCCTGGCAGGGGCTCACCCTGGGGTACACATCATGTCACTCCGTTTCAGATGTCAACTGGACACAGACTCCTACTGACCCTCCCTACTGTCATTCACTCTTCTCCTGGTCCAGTCTTGATCTCATGAAGTCTCTTCTGCCCTTCCAGTGTCTCCCTTCTGTGGTCCCACCAGACACCAAGGCTGAGAGCCCTTTCCCTCTGCCTGCAGGGTCAGTGGGGACCCTGCAGTCCAGGGTCCCTGCCTGGCCCTGGACCACCTCCTTCAACTTCAAGAAGTTAGTGGTCTCCCTGTCACCACGCAGCCTGGCACCCTGAGACCTCCTCATGGGCCTCCCTCGATGGCCTTTCTCTTGTTCTAGGTTATTGGAACCTTCCTCAGGTCCTGATGGTTCCATTCGGCTTCTCATCTTTTTTCACATACCCAGTTTTCTTATAGGCTCTCTGGCTCCATTTTGTTTTGTTTTTTGATTTGTTTTGAGATGGAGTCTCGCTCTGTCGCCTAGGCTGGAGTGCAGTGGTGCAATCTTGGCTCACTGCAACCTCCGCCTCTCGGGTACAAGCAATTCTCCTGCCTCAGCCCCCCGAGTAGCTAGGATTACTGGTGCGCACCACCATGCCTGGCTAATTTTTTGTATTTTTTTTTTTTTTTTAAGTAGAGACAGGATTTCACTGTTCTGGTTAGGCTGGTCTCAAACTCCTGACCTCGTCATGATCCGCCCACCTTGGCCCCAAAGTGCTGGGATTACAGGCGTGAGCCACCGCACCCGGCCATCTCTGGCTCCTTTTGAAGGCCTCTGACAGCCCCTATCTTATTTTGTCTCCACAGAAGGCCATGGTGCCATGACATACTCAGGGACGCTGTTCAGAATATCAGGCACCACGTGGCACAGGCACTGACCATCAGAATAGACACTGTCATCAACACCGGGGTCCTGAGGGACTCTGCTGGATCAGCTGTCACCTTCTTGATTCTTGGATCATGATGGGGGTCCTAGGAGTTCCAAGATGGGGTCCAGACAACTTGGGTGGGGGCTTGTGGGATGGCACCTGCACCCCCAGTGAACATTCACTTGACACACTTCTCCCAGGAAGCTGCATGTCTAGCATCTCCTGCTTGGGCCTAAGCTCAGTTCTAGTTTTGGCTTCACTAAATACAAGTTATGTGATCTGAGCAATTCACTTTGGCTTTTTTTTTTGAGATGGCATCTCACTTGTTTGCCCAGGCTAGAGTGCAATGGCACGATCTCGACTCACTGCAGCCTCCACTTCCCGGGTTCAAGCATTTCTCCTGCCTCAGCCTCCCAAGTAGCTGGGATTACAGGCATGTGCCAGCACACCCAGCTAATTTTTGTATTTTTAGTAGAGACAGGGTTTCACCGTGCTGGCTAGGCTGGTCGGAACTCCTGACCTCGTCATGATCCGCCCACCTTGGCCTCCCAAAGTGCTGGGATTACAGGCGTGAGCCACCATGCCTGGCCCACTTTGGCTTTTTTGAGTCTTGGGTTTCTTATCTGTAAAATGGAAATAGTAAGCAGGGAATCAAACAGATGTGTATACACTGGCTTTATTCACAATAGCCAAAATATCTATCTAAATGTCTATCGATAGATGAATATAGTGTATGTGTATACATACACACACATAAATATATACAACGGAATGTTATTCCACTTTACAAAGGAATGAAATTCTGATACATGCTATGATATGGATAAGCCTTGAAAACATTAGTTAAGTAAAACAAGCTAAGAGGACAAATACTGCATGATTCTACTTATATGAATACTTAGAATAGGCAAATTCATAGAGAAAGAAAGAATAGTGGTTACCAGAGAGGGGGAAGTGGGGAGTCATTGTTTGATAGATACAGAGTTTTAGTTTGGGTTTATGGAAAAGTCGCTTGCACAACAATGTGACTCAACTTGATGTCACTGAATTTGCACATTCAAAATAGGTTAAGATGGCAAACTTTATGTATATTTTATCGTAATAAAAAATGAATGTCGGGTGCAGTGGCTCATGCCTGTAATCCCAGCACTTTGGGAGGCTGAGGCAGGTGGATCACCTGAGGTCAGGAGTTTGAGACCAGCCTGGCCAACATAGTGAAACCCCGTCTCTACTAAAAACACAAAAATTAGCCAGGTGTGGTGGTGCACTCCTGTAATCCCAGCTACTCAGGAGGCTGAGGCAGGAGAATTGCTTGAACCCAGGAAACAGAGTTTGCAGTGAGCTGAGTTCGAGCCACCGCACTCCAGCCTGGGCAACAGAGTGAGATTCTGTCTCCAAAAAAAAGAAAATACTAATGCCTACTAAATGGAATTATTGCAAATATTACATGAGATCATTTGTCTGTAAGAAACCTTTGCAACCTCAAGTGCTATTATTATTACTGGCCAATAGCATTAAATTATAATTCAATTATCTTG
>PVKP010026416.1:0-21551 GCA_004027715.1 Plecturocebus donacophilus | reverse complement strand
TGGGTGCCTGTGATCTCAGCTACTCAGGAGGCTGAGGCAGGAGAATCGCTTGAACTCGGGAGGCAGAGGTTGCAGTGAGCTGAGATCGTACCACTGCACTTCAGCCTGGGAGAAAAAGTAAGACTCCATCTCAAAAAAAAAAAAAAAAAAAAAAAAAAAAAAAAAAAAAAAAAAAAAAAAAAAAAAAAGAAAAGAAATACACTGGGATTGGTGCTGTGTGCCTTAGTCCTAGCTAATCAGTAGCCTTAGGTGGGAGGATTACTTGAGGCCAGAAGCTTGAGGCTATAGTGTGCTACAATCCCATCTGTGAATAACTAGTGCACTCCAGCCTGGGCAACATAGTGAGACTTCTAAAAAAATAAGGAGAAAGAAAGATGGACAGAAGTATAGTTAGATGGATAGATGTATGTTGTTGGGGAAAAGTTAAATGACTAACAGTACCTAGTAACTGTTCACATTCCTTGTCATAATCATAAAAATCAAATAATAAGAAATTAGAAAACTGCCATAGGAACTATAACTACTTATAATATACTGTCATATGAATTATTGGATTATTGCTCCACTGAACTATTAGTTTGTGATGAGGAGGTGATACAAGCACTGAGACTGGCAGGATGAATAAGAGCTCGGCAGGTGAAGAAGAGCAACATAAGAGCCTTTCCCATAGAGGAAACAGTGTATGAGCATGCGTGATTTAGTCAAGGACTGCAGGCATTCCAGGGTGGCTGGGGCTTGTGGTATTCAGGTTGAGTTGATGCAGCAGTCGCAGACCTGGGTTTGAATTGCAGCTCTCACATTCTCTAGCTATATGGCCTAAACGTATGTGAGCCTCCATTGACCAAGTGTGAGATGGGATGGGTAACATTTACCTGCTGGGATTTTTGCGGAAATTATATGTAAAGCGCCTGGTATAGCACGGGTTCCAAAGTGAGCACTCAGTAAGCATGAGCTGTGGACAGAATCTGGGAGCAATTATACAGACCTTGAATACCACTGAATTGACCTTTGAATTGGTCTATTGTCAGGAACCCACATCATTTCACTCCTCAGTGGTACACTTTCTCAAGGAAACCAAATAGTCAGGGTGGGGGGATGTATTTTCATTGTTTTTCCACTGTGGCCACTAAGCTTCTGCCATCACCCGTAATTCCCGCCCACAGCCTACCATGGACTCTGGGTGCTCTCTCCTCCCCTGGACATCCCAGGGTCCACATACTGCAGCTCCCAGGGGTGGGAGAAAGGACGAAAGCTCCTTCTCCTTCACTGTATTTCCTTCGACACCAGCTTGCTGTTTGCATAGAGAAACTCTGCTTTCCCTTTAACTAACACGCTCCTTTGTCTCACTATAGAAAACATCGCCCCCACCTCCAGTGAGGGAGTGTCCTCCTGCAGGCCTTGGAGGACTTGGTGGGGGTCCCCTGCTCACTGAACTTCAAGTCCAAAACATTCCCTTATATTGAC
Organism: Plecturocebus donacophilus; assembly: GCA_004027715.1. NCBI lineage: Eukaryota > Metazoa > Chordata > Mammalia > Primates > Pitheciidae > Plecturocebus > Plecturocebus donacophilus. The sequence continues at coordinate 20,087 of PVKP010026416.1, read as the reverse complement.
AGAGCCTTTTGTTTTCTTTCTTTCTTTTTTTTGAGACAGAATTTCACTCTTGTTGCCCAGGCTGGAGTGCAATGGTGCAATTTCGGCTTACCATAACCTCTGCCACCCATGTTCAAGTGATTCTCCTGCCTCAGCCTCCCAAGTAGCTGGGATTACAGGCATGCATCACCACACCTGGTTAATTTTGTATTTTTAGTAGAGATGGGTTTTCTCCATGTTGGTCAGGCTAGTCTCGAACTCCTGACCTCAGATGATCTGCCCACCTCAGCCTCCCAAGCACTGGGATTATAGGGCTGAGCCACCTCACCTGGCCCTGACAAAGCCTTTTCACACATATTCTCTCATACAGTCTTGACACAACCCTGTGAGGTCAACAAAACAACTGTTGTCCTCCATGGCCACCACCAGAGTGAAGGAGCCAGCCTTGGGCCCAGGTCTCTTTCCCTAGTCCAGGGTCCCTTCCTCTACAGAGATCCCACCTGCTGCTTCTTATAGAGAAAGGCAGTGGCAGGTAGTTACTCTCTCAGAAGTGACCAGAGGGAACAGCCTTGTGATACTGAAGGGAATTAGATGCTAACGTGTTATGCGGTTGAGTGCCTATCAGTGGAGGTGACATAGGTCTCTCCTATTGAAAGCTGACACCAAGGACCCACCACTAGACACCACCAACATGCAAGAACAAGGTATTATCTGCCAGTGGGAGCAGATTTGCATTTACTAGGACCCGTGGCCAGATACAGCCTGTGGCCATGGAACAGGACAAGATGAACTGACCTCTGCTGGTTCTGCCAGGCTGATGCTGACCGCATGGGAAGCCAGCTGGCTTATTTGCGGTGCTGAGGAAATGAGGGCTGAGCCGGGAGGTGCTCAAAGCGGGCTTCTCACACTGGCTATCTGGAATCGCTGTGGGAAGGGCCCAAGGGAAGAAGGGTTGCTGTGGCCCCTAAATCCCCTCCAGGTGGAGGCAGAGCTTCATCCATTCCCAGAGAGAGTCTCTTGTCACAAGCCCCGATAGAGCCCTGGCTGACCCGGGATGGAGACTCAGTGGGAACCAGAGATCTGCATTTAACCCTTGCTGGGAACCATCGCACTGCCTTCCCCGAGCCACTATGCGCCTCTCATTTCATCTCCCTGGCCTGAGTGCTCGTACCTCCATATGGTGGTGAGTAGTCCCTTCAGAAACGCTGCAGTTCTTTTTGGAAGGATGGTCAGTTACTAAACTTTAATGAATGTGCATTTGCTAGAAGGGCCACGTGCAACAAAACTGATCTTTCTCACACAAATCCTCAGGACCACACGTTCAAGGAGCGCTTCAGCAAATTCAAGTGATACAACTCCTCACTGATTTGTCTTGGCTCAGAGGGAGATCCATGTCCTAACGGCCAACGTGAAGGGTCCCAGTGGTACAGCCGGGTGATTACAGAGCAGTGGTCTCCCAACCTGGGTGGGTTTAAGTACTGCTAGGGAGGCAATAAGAGTAGTAAAGACTACTTTTTGAACATTCTTTTTAAAATTGTCTTTTTTTTTTTTTTCCAGACAGAGTCTTGCTCTGTTTCCCAGGCTGGAGTGTAGTGGCACGATCTCCTCACTGCAACCTCCACCTCCTGGGTTTAAGTGATCCTCCTGCCTGTAATCCCAGCACTCTGGGAGGCCAAGGTGGGCAGATCATGAGGTCAGGAGTTCAAGACCAGCCTGGCCAACATGGTGAAACCCTGTCTCTACTAAAAATACAAAAATTAGCTGGGCGTGGTGGCGGGCGCCTGTAATCCTAGTTACTTGGGAGGCTGAGGCAGAAGAATCACTTGAAACTGGAAGGCGGAGATGGCATGAGCTGAAATCGTGCCACTGCACTCCAGCCTGGGCAACAAGAGTGAAACGCTGTCTCAAATACACAAAAAACCATATGGTATCCTGGATTAAATGTTCATAGCAGCATTGTAAATAACAGCCAAAGAGTAGAAACAACCCAAATGTCCACAACTGATGAATGAATGGATAAACTAAATCTGAAATGTTTATCAAATGGAATATAAATCAGCCATAAAAAAGAATGAAGTACTGATGTATTCTACAAGGATGAACTTTGAATACATTATGTTAGGTGAAAGAAGCCAGACACAAGAAGCCACATATTGTATGATTCTATTTTTATGAAATGTCTAGAATAGACATTTCATAAAATAGAATAGAATAGAATAAAATAGAATAGAATAGATTCTATTTTTATGAAATGTCTAGAATAGGCAAATCCATAGAGACAGAAATTAGACTAGAAGTTTCCAGGGGCCGGGGGAAGGTGGAAATGGCAGCAACTGCTAGTATTATGAGGGTTCTTTCTGGGGCAATGCAAATCTTGTGGAATTAGATACTGGTGATGGTGGCTTCAACTTTGTGAACGTCCTACAAACCACTAAAGTGTACAAGTTAAAGGGTAAATTTGATAGTTTATGAATTACATCTCCATTTTAAAAATATGTATTTTATGGCCTATATTTAGAGAAAGGGACCGGACTACGTGGTATCTTTCCAAAAGTTTTAAGGAACTCCCTTAAATTTGATAGCTAGTTATGAAAATAATCCAAAACTCAATTATCAACGGTTGAATAGTTTTCAGATTGAATTTAAAATTTGGGCCAAATGTCACTCTGCCCTTCTTCTCCCTCCCTTCTTCTCTTATTACCTTTACCAGGTTATTTTTTTTTTCTTTTTTTTTTGAGACGGAGTCTCACTCTGTCACCCAGGCTGGAGTGCAGTGGTGTGATCTCAGCTCACTGAAACCTCTGCCTCCCAGGTTCAAATGATTCTCCTGCCTCAGCCTCCCGAGTAGCTGGGACTACAGGCGTGTACCACTAGGGCCAGCTAATTTTTGTTGTTGTGGTTTTGTTTTGTTTTGTTTGAGATGGAGTCTAGCTCTGTTGCCCAGGCTGGAGTGCAATGATGTGATTTTGGCTCACTGCAACCTCTGCCTCCTGGGCAAGTGATTTTCCTGCCTCAACCTCCCGAGCACCTGGGATTACAGATGCGTGCCACCATGCCCAGTGAATTTTTGTGTTTTTAATAGAGATGGGGTTTCACCATGTTGGCCAGGCTGGTCTTGAACTCTTGACCTCAAAATCTGCCCATCTCAGCCTCCCAAAGTCCTGGGATTACAGGTATGAGCCATAGTGCCCGGCCATTTTTGTATTTTTTTTATAGAGACAGGGTTTTGCCACTTTGCTCAGGCTGGTCTTGAACTCCTGAGATCAAGCGATCCACCCTCCTTAGCCTCCTAAAGTGTTGGGGTTACAGGCGTGAGCCACTGCACCTGATCGCAAACAAACATAATTTCCAAAGCAAAGGAGACTCTGCAGCTCTGTACATTCTTCTTCCTCACTGTCAATGTTCTCTTGTTACAGAATACAATCTCCATTCATGGTATTTTTATGAATGAATCGGTTTTTACCACTGTCTTCCTATGACCAGGTCTGGAGGCAGAAAACCATGTTGTCTTATCTGCCTAAAAAGCAACACCACATCTTCATAGACAAGGGATGGCTATGCAGTAGACTCACAGTGTTCCACGATAACCAGTTAGAACCCATCAGTTTTTGGCCAGACGCGGTGGCTCACGCCTGTAATCCTAGCACTTTGGGAGGCCGAGGTGGGCAGATTACGATGTCAGGAGTGTGAGACCAGCCTGGCCAATATGGTGAAACCCTGTCTCTACTAAAAATATGAAAATTAACCTTGCGTGCTGGTGTGTACCTGCAGTCCCAGCTACTTAGGAGACTGAGCCAGAATGACTTGAATGTGAGATACGGAAGTTGCAGTAAACCAAGGTCGTGCTACTGCACTCCAGCCTAGGACAGAGGGACAGATCAAGACTTCATCTCAAAAAATAATAACAAAATAAAATAAAAGGAATGCATCAGTTTTCCAAATGGGCCAAACCTTGTCAAGACAGGAGCAATAGGCAACTCAGGGTCCCAGGAACACTCACCAGCTGGCAGCCCCTTGGGAAGCTGTTGGGATTTCCACCTGTTCCTGCATGTTGGGCATGTGCTGGCTTAGATGCCCTCTTACAGCTGCAGGCACTGTGGCGTGGTCCTCACCCCTGAGATTGTGTGGGAGGAGAAGAAGCAGTCCTGTGCACGCAGGGAATGAGGCACGGTATTTTGCAGTGAGATATGGCAAGCAGATTGTTTACCTTGGACTCTTGGCAGTGCTGTGGCTCTGAGGAAGCTCTCTGCGCCTATACACTCTAGGAAGAGTGTTTCTTCACCTCAGTGGTCACTATTTTGAAAGCCTTTTATTTCTTTACAGTCTTTACATACCTTTAAGTTAGCACTGGGTCATCGCCATTCTCACTTACATGATTGTGTCAGTCAGGGTCCAATCAGGAAACAGAAACTGCCCAGATTATCTAAAACAGAGGATATTTAATGCAAGAAAGTGGCAATGCATGATGGAAGAGGCTGAGAAGCCAAGCAGCAAATACACAGTCAACACAGTGATAAGCAACTTCAGGAAGCCTCTTATTCTCACCTAGGTAGGGTGAGGATAAGAGGAAGAGGTGGGCCAGGTCTGGTGGCTCATGCCTGTAATACCAGTACTTTTGGAGGCCAAAGTGGGTGGATCACCTGAAGTCATGAGTTTGAGACCAGACTGGCCAACATGGTGAAACCCCATCTCTACTAAAAATACAAAAATTAGCCAGGCCTGGTGGCACGCACCTATAATCCCAGCTACTCAGGAGGTTGAGGCACGAGAATTGCTTGAACCCAGGAGGCAGAGGTTGCAGTGAGCTGAGATCGCAACATTGTGCTCCAGCCTGGGCAACGAGAGCAAAACTCCATTTCAAAAAAACAGAATAAAACAAAGCAAAAATACAAAGAGGAGGAGGTGGTGTCACTCTAGGATGTCTCTGCCCAAGGCAGAGAGGAAGGGAGAGATGTACCCTGGATTCTTTCTACCCTCTGATGTCTGAACTCCCAGTAGTATCTTCCATTGACTAAACCAGCTGGAGGCCAGGTGACAGCAGAGTTTGGGATTCACAGCCTTCAGAAGTCAGAGCCCCGCCACACCGAGCAGAGCAGGGAAGGGGAAGGCATGGCTCTGAGGACAAACCACTCTCAGCCAGCATAGCCATCTGTGCCCAAGGTTAGCCTTGCTCTGCAATTTATGATGTACTGTTATTAATCTAACCTTCGTGCATACCTTTTACACATCTAGCTGGTATACTTCACCCTTCCAGTCACATACTCATACCTTTATTTTAGACTTTGTGTATCTGTTGAATTACCTTGGAGATTACACAGAAATAACCAGCACTCAATCAGCTCACTGGTGTTTGGAACTCATAAGTAATAATTGTGTCACTCACTACCTTCACAGCTAGCAAAGCACTTTCACATATGTGAGCCTGGTTTACTCTCATGCAACTCTGGAATAGTTATTATTATTCCCACTTTGTAGACAGATTCTCTGAGTCTTGGAGAGTCTGTTTGAATTCCTGAAGGACAAACAATGAGTAACAGAGGCAGAATTCAAACTCTGTTCTGTTTGGTTCCAAACTCCATAATCTTCTCATGATATCCTGCTGCTTCCTGCTAGAAGGAGCTGCCCAGGGCCACAGCAAGAGTTTTTCTGGTCTGTGGGCTGAATTTAGGAGGAAGAAGAGGATATGTTTTAAACTTGCAAAATTCTTGATGACCCATAAATTAAAATGCCCCTCCTGGATGTGACAGGAGGCCTATCTTGCCTCCAGTCTGAAGGTCACCTTCTCGCTGAAGGACCTGCACTCTTTCCCCTTACACATCTAGATTCAGTTCTTCGATATACAGGACTGGCTGTTCTAGAAAGATTGAAGTCGCCCGCATACGGTGGCTCAAGCCTGTAATCCCAGCACTTTGAGAGGCTGAGGCAGGCAGATTATGAGGTCAGGAGTTCGAGACCAGCCAGGCCAACATGGTGAAACCCCAACTCTACTAAAAATATAAAAATTAGCCAGGTGTGGTGTCAGTTGCCTGTAATCCCAGCTACTTGGGAGGCTGAGGCAGAAGAATCGCTTGAACCCGGGAGGCGGAGGTTGCAGTGGGCCAAGACCGTGCCACTGCACTCCAGCCTGGGTGACAGAGCGAGACTTTGTCTCAAAAAAAAAAAAAAAAAAGATCGGAGTCACAGAAGTGGCTACCACCCCATGCCTGACAGAGGCGGGCAGGGAGGAAGGGAGGGTTCTTACCTCCCCATCTCCCCTCAATAAAATTCAGGATGCCCAGTGAAGTTTGAATGTCAGATAAACAATTTGTTGGTATACGAATGTATCTAGCATTGAAATGATGCCTTGTAATTTGCTGAATCTGAAACTATGCAACCTTATTTCATAGTTGGCAGCGGTGGTGATCCCAGGTTTCAGGGGCGTGGGGTAAGGAAGGGTGCTGGGGGGATCCTGAGGTCAGGAGCCCATACAGCTCTGCTTTTACCCTGTATGCCCTGTGCCAGCCACAAGGTAATGATTCCTGTGCAGGTGCAGAGGTGGGTCTGGAAGGAGATTCCCCATGTCTGGCAAGTTCTGGTGAATTACTACAGAGGTTCTCTCTGTAGTAAGGGAAGTTGGCCTGGCCTGAAGTGAAAGCTGACCTACCTGGTTTCACTTAGCTCTTCAGCTAGTCTGTTTTCCCTGGTGAGCATTCAGATCTCATCAAGAAGGTAAAATGAGCCTTCAGGATACCTAAATGCCTTTGAAGAAAGGAAAGAGGAGGGGTGGAAGAGGGCTTACATGTGCCCAGCAGAAAGTAGCTGGAGTGAACAGGTGGGGTGAGCTGGTGTTGCTGGCCCAGGAGAAGATGGGAGGGCAGACACTGGGCCTCGGGCAGATGTCAAGGAAAGGGGCAGGTGGAATGCTCTTGCCTCTGGATCTGCAGAATGTAGAGCTGGGGGCGTGCACGGGGTGTCAGGTCCTCAGCAGGGCAGCAGTGAATGCAGCCTCACTGTCAGGAGAAACTGCCCCGCACACTCATCAGGAGCTCGGGGAGCGAGGTGGGGCTGCTCTCAGCTCTACCACTAAAGTCATCTGCAACCTCGAGTAAGCAGGTAGTATCTCTGGGCCTTTGTTCACGTGACAAATGTGATGGTGGGAGATATACTGCACTTCCCTTATGGCTCCTCTTATTTCTGAATCTCTCCTGGTATGTATATAATTTCAAGCCTTTTCACGACTGCTGTTCTGTGTGCACTGGCCAGGCAAGAGGGCTGGCAACCACGTTTCATTAATCATCTTTATTCTATCTGAAGATTGCTTCTTCATTTTCCCCTCCATTTTCCCCCAATCCAGGCAAAATATCAAACCTCTTTTTTTCTTTTGAGACAAAACCATAGGGAAATGCAATATATAACCCAGGCTGGAGTGCAATGGCACCATCTCAGCTCACTGCAACCTCCACCTCCCAAGTTCAAGCCATTCTCCTGCCTCAGCCTCCTGAGTAGCTGGGATTACAGGCACGCACCACCACGCCCAGCTAATTTTTGTATTTTTAGTAGAGACGGGGTTTCACCATGTTGGTCTGGCTGGTCTTGAACTCCTGACCTCATGATCTGCCAGCCTCAACCTCCCAAAGTGCTGAGATTACAGGCGTGAGCCACCATACCCAGCTAAACTTCTTTTTTCAAAGGGCCACAGTCAAATGAATTAACCAAAGATATCAATGCTTTTGTAAAAGCCGCCTGTCAGCAAGATGATTAGTAACTGTGGGACAGAGGCTACGATTCGTATTTCAGTCTCAGTTCAGTCTTCAACTGTTCATTCATTCACTCAGCAAATACTTCCTGAGCTCATGGGATGCATCAGGCCAGTTGGAGCTGGAGGCAGGGAAACTTCAGCAGAATTACAAAATACGGGAAACTCCAGGTGACTGGAGACCTGGTTACTCAAGCTTTTGCTTCTCCCTTCTGTGCTGGACTCACTGAAGTTTAGTGTTCCGCCACCCATCCCTCAAATGGTAGAGGCAAAATGAAATTGAGTTCTTGTCAACAGTTTCAGTGAAAGGCTGGAAGGCTTGGCTAAATGGAGGTATTTGAGTAACCTGTAGGTTGCATGTCTATGGAGCTGTGAGCTCCACAGAGCTCCAAGACCACATAGAATTGGAACTGGCTCTTTCTCCCGAGAATACAAAGCAGCCCTCTGGGATGTCCTTCTCTTACTTGCTTCTTCCTTGCTCTCCGTGCACAGGGCTGCCCTTGAGATGGAGTTGTGGCCCTTTTGGCTCTGCCTGAGTTTTCACTTCTTGACAGTGGACTGGAGGAACAGAAGTGGAACGGCCACGGCAGCTTCCCAAGGGGGCTGCAAGTTGGTGAGTTTTCCCTTGAACCCTGATTTGTCGATTGCTCCTGTCCTGACAAGGTTTGGTCCATTTGGAAAGCTGACAGATTGTCCATCAGGAAGGGCAGAGAATGAAGAAGGCTGAATCACTCTGTGCCTGTCTAGCACAGTGCCATGTGCAGCTGCTCCTTAACCACAGGATTTTAAGATGCTGCCTGAGAAAAGCCAGGCAGTCCCTGCTCCACCCTTCTCACATCTGCTGAGGACAGGAGGCGTCTGAAACCAGCCCAGGGCAGCCTCCTGGAAAAAGGACAACTTGTTAAAAATCTGGATGATTCAGGATGGGTGCAGTGGCTCATGTATGTAATCTCAGCATTTTGGGAGGCTGAGGCAGGCAGATCGCTTGAGCCCAGGAGTTTGAGACCAGCCTGGGCAACATGGCGAAACCACATCTCTACAAAATACAAGAATCAGTCAGATGTGGTGGCACACACCTATAGTCCCAGCTACTCTGGAGGCTGTGGTGGGAGGATGGCTTGAACCCGGGAAGTGGAGGTTGCAATGATCTGAGATCATGCCCCTGCACTCCAACTTAGGTGATGGAGCCAGACCTTGTCTTTAAAAAAAAAAAAAAAAAAAATGCCAGGCGTGGTGGCTCACACCTGTAATCCCAGCATTTTGGGAGGGCAAGGTGGGCGGGTCATCTGAGATCAGGAGTTCAAGACTATCCTGGCCAACATGGTGAAACCCCTTCTCTACCAAAAATACAAAAATTAGCTGAGTGTGTTGGCATGTGCCTGTAGTCCCAGCTACTTGCAAGGCTGAGGCAGAAGAATTGCTTGAACCCGGGAGGCAGAGGTTGCAGTGAGCCGAGATCCCATCACTGCACTCTGGCCTGGCGACAGAGAGAGACTCCGTCTCAAAACACAAACAAAAAGTTACAAAAATTAGCTGGGCATGGTGGCACATGCTTGTAATCCCAGCTACTGGGAAGACTGAGGCAGGAGAATCACTTGAACCTAGGAGGCAGAGGTTGCAGTGAGCCAAGATCACACAACTGCCCTCCAGCCTGAGCCACAGAGCGAGACTCTGTCTCAAAAAAAAAAAAAAAAAAAAAGAAAACAATAACAACAAAAAACCCTGGATGATTGAGCTGCATCAATGGTATGAGAATCTCTGGGTGAGGTGCCTTAAAGTTGGAGAAGCCTGCCTCGGAGTTTGTGGACGAGTTAACAGCTAAGGCTTACATAGCCGCAGGGAGGGCTTGCTGCCAGGCTGCACTGCAGAGCAACAGCCTGCACCACGCTCAGGCCAAGAAGGCCCAGACAGTGGATACCCAAGCCTTTACAGGTGCCTTCCCCAGGGCTTTCAGCCTATATGTGGAAAGACACTTGGGTCAAAATTGAGACATTTCCAGGAATTTTCTCCTTCACCTATAACAGTGATATAAAAAGTCTGCTCAAGAAACATATTTAGGCTGGGCATGGTGGCTCACGCCTGTAATCCCAACACTTTGGGAGGCCAAGGTGGGAGGATCACGAGGTCAACAGTTTGAGACTAGCCTGGCCAACATGGTGAGACCCCGTCTCTAATAAAAATACAAAAATTAGCTGGGCGTGGTGGTGGGGGCCTGTAATCCCAGCTACTCAGGAGGCTGGGGCAGGAGAATCACTTGAACCCAGGCGGCGAAGGTTGCAGTGAACCGAGATCACGCCACTGCACTCCAGCCTGGGTGACAGAACAAGACTTCATCTCAAAAAACAAACAAAACCACTTTTTTCCTGGACACCTAAATGACATCCTATGGCTGATTGTTGTCTTTGCCCGTTTTGCAAATCATGGGGCTGAATTAAAGTATCCTGGCATGTGTGCTTTCTGCAGTATGACCTGGGTGGCCTCGTCCCTCCCGCCTCCTTATTCTGCACAATCAGAGTAGAACTCTGCTCAGCAAAAGCACTGAATTGGGCAGAGCCCTGGGCTCCAGTCCCAACACTGCCACTGGCTCTTCACTTCTCCCCTCCAGACCCACTTTTCTTCCCTGTACAATTCAGGACGGTGACAAGCTCTCAGGTCCTTTTAAACTGTGATATTTATCAATCCAGAATGTAGGGGAGCCTCCCAGGCAAAGCGACTTTGGGTGAAATGAAGACCTTGCCATGCCACAGGTTATGCCTCACTGGCTCTGGGGTTATGCAATAGTCGTAACAGTCGGTGGAGACCCATCACCAAGTGCTGGCTGTGTGCCAGACGCCGTGTTAAGCACTTCAGGAGCAGCCACTGGTTTCATCTCACAGCAGTGCTCTGAAGCAGATACTATTTGTTTCTCCATTTTTCAGAGGAATTAACAGACTTAGACTAAATGATTTGCCCAGGGACACACAAAAATAAATGACAGAGGTGGGATTCAAATCCAGGTAGAAACCCCGTCCTCAATCCCCATAGTTAAAAGCAGTCTGCAAGTAGATTTGTGACCACTCAGCACCTGATGAACAGGGGCTTGGATCTTCTCTCTTTTTTATTTTTTGAGGCAGTCTCACTCTGTCACATAGGCTGGAGTGCAGTGGCGCCGTCCTAGCTCACTGCAACCTCTGTCTCCTGGATTCAAGCAATTCTCATGTCTCAGCCTCTCAAGTAGCTGGGATTATGGGCTAATTTTTGTATTTTTAGTAGAGACAGGGTTTCACCATGTTGACCAGGCTGGTCTTGAACCCCTGGCCTCAAGTGATCTGCCCACCTCTGCCTACCAGTGTGCTAGGATTACAGTATGAGCCACTGTGCCTGTCTTCTCTAACATTCTGTGTTTTAAGTGAGGCCTGGAATTTGGCTCCATGAAATAGGACAATGTAAAGAACAACCTTGTTCTTTTTTGGGATGGAGTCTCACTCTGTTGCTCAGGTTGGAGTGCAATGGCGCGATCTTGACTCACTGCAACCTCCTCCTCCGGGGTTCAAGTGATTCTCCTGTCTCAGCCTCCCAAGTGCCTGAGACTACAGATGTCCACCAACACACCTGGCTAATTTTTTGGATTTTTAGTAGAGACGAGGTTTCACCATGTTGGCCATGCTAGTTTTGAACTTCTAACCTCAAGTGATCTGCCTGCCTCAGCCTTCCAAAGTGCTAGGATTACAAGTGTGAGCCACTGCACCTGGCCTTTTCTAGCCTATTTTTAAAATGAGAATTCTAGAGCCATCCCAGCGGTTGCAGGGACAGTCTGATAAATGAACTAAGTTTCTATGCATAAATGCCTGCCTCTGGGCCTCCTTCCTGCTGACCAGTGTGGTTTTGGCCACAGGTGGGTGGAGCCGCTGACTGCCGAGGGCAGAGCCTTGCTTCGGTGCCCAGAAGCCTCCCACCCCAAGCCCAGACGCTCATCCTGGATGCCAACCCTCTCAAGACCCTGTGGAATCACTCCCTCCAGCCTTACCCTCTTCTGGAGAGCCTCAGCCTGCACAGCTGCCACCTGGAACGCATGGGCAGCAGCGCCTTCCAGAAGCAAGGCCACCTTCGCAGCCTAGTCCTGGGGGACAACTGCCTCTCAGAGAACTACAAGGAGACGGCGGCCGCACTCCACACCCTGCGGAGTCTGCGGAGGCTGGACTTGTCAGGAAACTCCCTGACAGAGGACATGGCAGCCCTCATGCTCCAGAACCTCTCCTCGCTGCAGTCCGTGTCCCTGGCAAGGAACACCATCCTGCGGCTGGATGACTCCGTCTTCGAGGGCCTGGAGCATCTCCGGGAGCTGGATTTGCAGAGGAACTACATCTTTGAGATTGAGGGAGGTGCTTTTGACAGCCTGACTGAGCTGAGGCACCTCAACCTGGCCTACAACAACCTCCCCTGTATCGTGGACTTCCGGCTCACGCAGCTGCGGTTCCTCAACGTCAGCTACAACGCCCTGGAGTGGTTCCTTGCCAGCGGGGGTGAGGCTGCCTTTGAACTGGAGACGCTGGACCTGTCTCACAATCAGCTGCTGTTTTTCCCTCTCCTGCCCCAGTCCAGCAAGTTGCATACCCTCCTGCTGCACGACAACAACATGGGCTTCTACCGGGACCTGTACAACACCTCGTCACCAAGGGAGATGGTGGCCCAGTTCCTCCTCGTGGACGGCAACGTGACCAACATCACCACCGTCAACCTCTGGGAGGAATTTTCCTCCAGCGACCTCTCAGATCTCCGCTTCCTGGACATGAGCCAGAACCAGTTCCAGTACCTGCCAGATGGCTTCCTGAAAAAAATGCCTTCCCTCTCCCACCTGAACCTCAACCAGAATTGCCTGATGACGCTTCACATTCGGGAGCACGAGCCCCCGGGGGCGCTCACCGAGCTGGACCTGAGCCACAATCAGCTGTCGGAGCTGCATCTGGCTCCAGGGCTTGCCAGCTGCCTGGGAAGCCTGCGCTTGTTCAACCTGAGCTCCAACCAGCTCCTGGGCGTCCCCCCTGGCCTGTTCGCCAATGCCAGAAACATCACTACACTTGACATGAGCCACAATCAGATCTCACTTTGTCTCCCGCTAGCTACCTCGGACCAAGTGGGACCCTCCAGCTGTGTGGATTTCAGGAATATGGCATCTTTAAGGAGCCTCTCTCTGGAGGGCTGTGGGCTGGGGGCATTGCCAGATGGCCCATTCCAAGGGACCTCCCTCACCTACTTAGACCTCTCAAGCAATTGGGGGGTTCTGAATGGGAGCCTTGCCCCACTCCGGGATGTGGCCCCCATGTTACAGATCCTGTCTCTCAGGAACATGGGCCTCCACTCCAGCTTTATGGAGTTGGACTTCTCTGGGTTTGGGAATCTGAGGGAGTTAGATCTGTCGGGAAATTGCTTGACCACCTTCCCAAGGTTTCGGGGCAGCCTGGCCCTGCAGACCCTGGATCTCCGTAGAAACTCACTCACAGCCCTTCCCCAGAAGGCCGTATCTGAGCAGCTCTTGAGAGGTCTGCGGACCATCTACCTCAGTCAGAATCCGTATGACTGCTGTGGGGTGGACGGCTGGGGAGCCCTGCAGCATGCGCAGGCCGTGGCCGACTGGGCCATGGTCACTTGCAACCTCTCCTCCAAGATCATCCACGTGACGGAGTTGTCGGGAGGCGTGCCTTGGGACTGTAAGTGGCAGCGGCTAGACCTGGGCCTGCTCTACCTCGTGCTCATCCTCCCCAGCTGCGTCACCCTGCTGGTGGCTTGCACCATCATTGTCCTCACTTTTAAGAAGCCTCTGCTTCAGGTAATCAAGAGCCGCTGCCACTGGTCCTCTGTATACTGACCCGGCTGTGCGCCAAGTCTCGAAATTTGGTCTGCATGTAGTAGGACATTTTCTCTGCTAGCTTTCAAGACGTGATGCAGAGGCCAAGTCTGATGAATTGAAGTTTCAATTAAAATGTAAAATGTTTCCATTCCTTCTTCTCCCCCAAATTCTTTTTCCATCATTATAATTCATCCTCATTATCTTGGTAAAATATTTATTAAGTGACATTTTATAGAAATAAAAGAAATATTTTATGTCTCATAAATATTTTTTAAGTTAAATGCAACTTGTGTTTCATTTTTAAATGTTCTTTAGTGGTTTCCTTTGGATTATTTTTTAGTGTCTTTCCCTTGGTGACATCCATGGAGCTGAAAGGATAGCAATTCAATGCTAGAAATGGTGAGAGTCAGTGCCCTGGGGATTCACCAAGGACAAGAATTTCATAGCACAACAACTACAACAAAGAATTTCAAAGCACGGCTGGAGGGTCTGACATAAGATCATGAGACGAGGACTCTCACCTGCTGCGTGACTGGCTGCTGCAGTCAGAACGGGCCTGTGATCCCAGCACTTTGGGAGGCTGAGGTGGTTAGATCACCTGAGGTCAGGAGTTCGAGACCAGCTTGGCCAACATGGTGAAACCCTGTCTAAAAATATAAAAATTAAAATATATAATATAAAAATATAAAAGTATAAAAATTAGCCAGGTGTAGTGGTGTGTGCCTGTAAGCTCAGCTACTCCAGGGGGCTGAGACAGGAGAATTGCTCGAACCCGGGAGGCAGAGGTTACAGTGAGCCCAGATTGCCGATATTGCACTCCAGCCTGGGCACCAAGAGCGAGACTCTGTCTCAAAAGATAAAAAAAGAATGGACCTCTTGCAGGGCCCTTTCCAGGTGCCCTGGCTTCACACCTGGAGTCTCTGGCAGACAGACATGAGTCTTCCATGGAGAAACTAAGAGAAAATAACTGGCCCTGAGTTTATCCAGTCAGTAAGCCAGATACAGTCCTCGTTCTGAAGGGAAGTAAAGAGGAATGAAGAAAGGAATGAACTCTCACTTGTGAACCCTCCTAACACTTCACAAAAAAATTGCCTACAACTTCTTAGCAGATGTTCAGTATCTGTATTCACTAGATTCTTAGCTTTCTTTCTCTATTTATTCAATGACTAACAAACGATTTCTGTGCTCCTCTCTGGGAGAAAAGATAACAAAGACCCAGCCCCTGTCCTTTGGTAGTTCAGAATTTACAGTCCTCAACATTCTTAATCCCTGCTTACTGAATCATAAAGGAATTAAATGCAATGGGGGAGGGATGGGGAGGGAGAGAGGCTAGAAATCCCACATGCTGATTGCTGTTACCATGCAGACTAACTGTCAGCAGAAATGTTTAGGCAAATCACAGAGATAAAATCAGTGATCTTACTTTGACAAAGGAGGAACTTCCCTTGGATGCTCTACAGAGGTTTGAACAAAGCCATTTCAGGCTCCACATTCAACAGCATTCGTGGCAGACCCCATTAGACTTTGCCCTTATTATGACCCCACCTTTCCCTCCTGCACTGCGCCCAGCCTAGTGCCTGGGATGTCTCTCAGGTTGCCTTGAAGCCTTCTGGGCTAGTCCCACCAGCCAAGGCCCATCGGACCAGACTCTCCTGATTTCCTCTCACTATCAACAAAAACCCTTTCCCTGGGGTCCAGCTGTTTCCCAATGTGGCAACTAGCTAATTAGACAAATAAGAGAAATGCATCCATCTGTGGCTAGTGGATTCACAGCTTCTCTTGAGTTAATATCTCACCTCTTTTTTTTCCTTTTCTTTTTTTTTTGAGATGGAGTTTCGTTCTTGTTGCCCAGGCTAGAATGCAGTGGAGCAATCTCGGCTCACTGCAGCCTCTGCTTCCTGGGTTTAAGCGATTCTCCTGCCTCAGCCTCCCAAGTAGTTGGGAACACCAGCATGCACCACCATGCCCAGCTAATTTTGTATTTTTAGTAGAGACAGGGTTTCTCCATCTTGGTCAGGCTGGTCTCGAACTGCTGACCTCACGTGATCTGCCAGCCTCAGCCTCCCAAAGTGCTGGGATTAGAGGCATGAGCCACTGCACCCAGCAATGTGTCACCTCTTGTATCAGTGTTCTTAGTCTCATGCAACTAAAGATGGTTCTGTCTGATTTGAGCAGCATATGCATTTAGTAAGAGAATATTGGTAAGCTCTGGACTCGTGGGAAGGCTGAGGAACAGGCTCGGAAAAAGGGCAGGAACAGGGGATGCTGTGCAGCAATTGGGATCACAGTCCAAACCATGCCATAAGCGGTAACTGTGAGAGCATGACTGCAGCCACCTCTGCCACCTGCTGCTGAAATAAGCACTCTCCAAATTCTGCTGTGTCACCAGCTCCTGACCCTAGGTCATGTGCCCCTGCCCTGAGTACAAGAAATACTGGCACAGCAATGCTTTACCTTTTGGTGAAGTGTCTATGGTAGAAGATAGTCTCTACTTCCTCCAAATACTCATCAGGGGGCAGAGTTCTTGAAACATAAGAAGGGAAGGGAGATGCTGAGCAAACAATATGAATGAAAAGCAAGTCCCATACCCTTTTATGGCAGCATGTGCATTTAATTAATTTATTTTTTAGACAGAGTCTCACTCTGTTGCCCAGGGTGGAGTGCACTGGTGTGATCTTGGCTCAGCAACCTCCACTTCCTGGGTTCAAGCAATTTTCCTGCCTCAGCCTGCCGAGTAACTGGGATTACAGGCACGTACCACCACACCTGGTTAATTTTTGTATTTTTAGTAGAGTTGGGGTTTCACCATGTTGGCCAGGCTTGTCTTGAACTCCTGACCTCAGGGTGATCTGCCCACCGTGGACTCCCAAAGTGCTAGGATTACAGGTATGAGCCACCGCGCCCAGCCAGCATGTACAATTAGCAGATGACTCCTGGAAGCAAATTCTTAGCACAAAAAAATGACTCAAATGATGAAAACTTCAGACAGAACCTCAGGCCAGCGGGGGAGATAGTTTGGGGTTCAGCAGGCCTTTTGAAACCTCTCAAGTCACACTATGTAGCTGACCACTCAATCCTTCTGTTCTTAGGGTCCATCCCGGAAGGATGGCAAATTGAGCCCCAGCCCTGCCTGTGACTGTGACTTTAGAAGGCTGTGGGCTTTCCTTCCTAGTGTTTTCCATCACAAGGATCCAAAGGTGAGTTCCTGCTGGGCACGGTGGCTCACGCCTATAATCCCAGCACTTTGGGAGACCAAGGCGGGTAGATCACCTAAGGTCAGGAGTTTGAGACCAGCCTGGCCAATATGGCGAAATCGTGTCTCTACTACAAATACAAAAATTAGCTGGGTGTGGTGGCAGGCACTTGTAATCTCAAATACTCTGTAGGCTGAGGCAGGAGAATCGCTTGAACCTGGGAGGCCGAGGTTGCAGTGAGCTGAGATGGAGCCACTGCACTCCAGCCAGCGTGACAGAGCAAGACTCCATCTCAAAAAAAAAGGTGATTTTCTAGGTTCTCTCAGTATGTGGAAAGTTACAGAGGGAAAAGGCTTTCTGCCTCCAGTGCTGAACTATGGTTTCCCCCAGCAAATTCTGTCCCCTTTCCCGGCTTCTCCCACTCCAGCCTGTGGACACGTAGGAGAACATACTGGCGAGGGAAGGACCCATAGAGCCGGTGACCAGATTTCCCTCATGGGGCCAGAATGGTTGTCAGCCTGAGATCTCCCATTCAGTCAGATGGGGCACCATGTGGTTCTTCCTCAGTGGGTGAGAGGTAGGGGCCACTTCCAATTGCCACATGCCAGAATATTCAGACAGGAGAATATTCAGAATCACAGATGAATAATATCAGAGACTGGTCTGTGAACATGAATAACAGTAACTTAGATTTTGAAAATCTAGTTAGCTGGGCACGATGGCTCACGCCTGTAATCCCAGCACTTTGGGAGGCCATGAGGTCAAGAGTTTGATACCAGCCTAGTCAGTATGGTGAAACCCCAACTCTACTAAAACTACAAAAAAAAAAAAAAAAAAAAGGCCAGGCGCGATGGTTCATGCCTGTAATCCTAGCACTTTGGGAGGCCAAGGCAGGCAGATCACCTGAGGTCAGGAGTTTGAGACCAGCCTGGTCAACATGGTGAAGCCCCCTGTCTTTAAAAAAAATAAAAATAGGAGCCCAGTGGAGCCCCGCAGAGCCCCGCGGAGTCTGACCGGCCTCCAATTTAAAAAATTTTTTTAAATTTTTTTGAAAACAAAAAACAAAAATTAGCCAGGAAGGGTGGTGTGCACCTGTAAACCCAGCTACTGGGGAGGCTAAGGCAGAAGAATCACTTGAACCCGGGAGGTGGAGTTTGCAGTGAACCAAGATCACGCCACTGCATTCCCGCTTGGGTGACAAAGTGAGACTATGCCTCAAAAAAAATAAATAAGTAAATCCAGTCATAAAAGAAAGCTGAAGGTTTTTCTAGAGGCATTTAAGTTAGGGATCAATTGATTTTTTTTAAGGACCCACTTGCAAAGAATTGGACAAGCTCTAATCTTTGGTTCGTATACTGCTCATATCCCTTTTTATTTATTTAATGTGCCAGATAACGTCCATGTGCCCCTCCGGATTCACTTCCCACTCTTTCCCACCCTGCTCCAGGAGGCTGGCCTCAGTGGGCTCCCTTGCCCGTTGGCTTCCAGTGGTATTTGGCTAAGAAGGCAGCTTGGCAAATTAGAGAGGAGGAGGAAAGTGAGATCAGAGTATTTCTTCTCCTGACTCCTCTCTGGAGATTTGTCTCAAACTGGCTGCACCTATCAACCAACTCATACTCCTCCCAAGGTGGCTCTTTGCGCACAGATCTCTGCCTTGGGTGTCTCGGAACCACTCACTCCACTGGCCTTCCTCTCTGGGCCAAGGTGTGGGTAACAGCTGTGCCTCGCCAGCTCGTGTAATTGCATTATCCTTTGTGGTTTGCCTTCCCCTCTCCACCGCTTTGTGAATCGTCCGTTTATAAATCCTCCTGACTTGTCCTTGTTTGACTGTGCCATCTGGTGCCTGCTGGGTCCCTGTATGATGCAGCTGGCTACTCATTTAGTAATACTGAGCCCGAGAGATCCCAGCACTTGCATCAGGAAGCCACAGAGTGCTAAGGATGCGGCCAGTGCCAGGAAATCAAATCCCCGGAAAATGGAGTCCCTCTGATTTGGGGGGGAACATGAGGAAGATGGCACACCTCAGTGTATTATAAACCTTCCTATTTTACCAAAATTAGAGTGGGAGAAGTTTCTAGCCTTGGAGACCTTCTTTAAGAGTGTAGGTGTTGTGATAGCCAGAGCAAACAGATGATGGAGCTAGCGGGGAAAAAAGTGTTATTTTTAAAAATACTTCTTGGATGCAGTGGCTCATGCCTGTAATTCCAGCACTTTGAGAGGCCGAGGCGGGTGGAACACCTGAGGTCAGGAGTTCAAGAACAGCCTGCCCAACATGGCAAAACCCCGTCTCTACTAAAAATACAAAAAAAATAGCTGGGCGTGGTGGCGTGTGTCTGTAATCCCAGCTACTCGGGAGGCTGAGACAGGAGAATCCCTTGAACCCAGGAGGCGGAGGTTGTGGTGAGCTGAGATCACTCCACAGCGCTACAGCCTGGGCAACAAGAGCGAAACTCCATCTCAAAAAAAAAAAAAGATGATTTCCCCAAGAACTGTGGAAAAGACATTAGCATTATGCTAAAGAGAAAACAGCTTCAGCAACTTCATATCTTTATCAAGTGTATCAAACTGCCAACCGACAGTGGTTAGTGGTTGCTGAACAGCACGTTGATAAATGGCAGAAATAGAGAAGGTTCCTATGGGGCATAGGTGAGGAAGCACATCGCGGTGGAAGATCACTCACTTCCACTGAGGCTGTTCAAAGTCTGCAGCATGATTTAGTGAGAGCCTAGAGGTAACTAACAACAGAGGAACCTTACTCAATTCCTTCCTCCTCCAGCCAAGCAACATCTTCCTGCTGAACAATTAGGACCAAAGGCTGACGTAAGGGGACTCTGGTTTTCACTGTTATTTTAATGGTTTATGGTGGGTGTGGGCACTGATTAGGAAAACTATCTTGCCAGGGAGGAAACTGTTTCTAAGATAATCACCTGATCCAAGTTTTTCAAATGTAGAACCCAACTTTTACAGATGTGATTTCTTAGGGAAGAAAGGCTAGGCTAAATACCAATAGATGGACTACTCACTCACAGACTTAAGAGTTGTTAAAGCACTGATCCATTCATTCCAGGACCTCCGAGAGCTCAGGCAGTTGGTTCTTGTTCTCAGCTTTACCAAGAATGGTAGATGGTGGATGGACGAGAGCCAACTAAATCCCAGGAAAGACTAGAAGAGGAGGATCACAAGGCACAGATCTTGACTCCCCAAGGAGTGTCACTCAAATTATATTTCTCAGGGCCCCTTAAAAAATGGTCTTTAGGGCTGAGGCAGGTGGATTGCCTGAGCTCAGGAGTTCCAGACCAGCCAGGACAACATGGCAAAACCCAGTCTCTACTATAAACACAAAAATTAGCCA
>PVKP010026415.1:6349-32637 GCA_004027715.1 Plecturocebus donacophilus | reverse complement strand
ATGTGTCTTGGGGTTGGTCTTCTTGAGGAATATCTCTGTGGGGTTCTCTGTATTGCCTGGAGTTGAGTATTGTCATGCCTTGCTAGTTTAGGAAAATTTTCCTGGATAATATCCTGAAAAATATTTTCCAACTTGGATTCATTCTCTTCATCACTTTCAGGTATACCTATTAAGCGTAAATTAGGTCTTTTCACATAGTTCCATATTTCTTGGAGATTTTGCTCATTCCTTTTTACCCTTTTTTCTCTGATCTTATCTTCTTGTTTCATTTCATTAAGTTGGTCTTCGACCTCTAATATCCTTTCTTCTATTTGATCAATTAGACTGGTAAAACTTGTGCATACTTCACGGATTTCTTGTATTGTGTTTTTCAGCTCCATTAATTCGTTTATGTTCTTCTTTAAATTGTCCATTCTCGTTAGCATTTCGACAAACCTTTTTTCAAAGTTATTAGTTTCTTTGCATTGGTTTAGAACATATTCTTTTAGCTCACAGAAGTTTCTTATTATCCACCTTCTGAAGCCTAATTCTGATGATTCTTCACACTCGTTTTCCATCAAGCCTTGTTCCGTAGTGATGAGGAACTAGCGTCCTCTGCAGAAGGAGAGACTTTCTGATTTTGAGTGTTCTCAGTTTTTTTACGGTGGCTTCTTGGCAACTTTATGGTTTTATCCATCTGTCATCTTTGTAATTACCCACTTTCAAATTAGGTCTCTGAGTGGACGTCCAACTTGTTAATTCCCAGCTCTGGAATATATGTAATTTTCACTGTGCGACTCGCAATGCTAGCTAAAACAGCAGTGTTGAAATTTGTGGTGCTTTTCTGCCCGGGGGTCTCCGGTCTGGCTTCTCAGTCCCTTTTTCAGTCAGCTGGATGGACTGCTCTGACTTCCCAGAGCACCAAACATCATCCAAAAGGAGACTCAGTCCCGTTTACTCCGCACCAAGAGCCGCCGAGCCGAGGCGCCGGCAAAACAACCGCGCCAGCCGAAAGGGTCACGCTGGCAACCCGTGGGGCTCCTCCGCTGGGAATATCCTGGTCCGTGGGCAGCAAAAATTTATCGGCACGTGTGGTGTCCACTGGCTCTTTGCACTTTTACTGGGAGTGGCAATCCTGAGATGCTAGTGATCGGCCATCTTGCAATGAAAATCGGAAGCATCACACACTGGGGTCTGTTTCGGTGGTTAGAGGAGGGACAGCGGGGGTGGGGAGGTTGGGGAGGGATAACATGAAGAGAAATGCCAGATATAGGCGACGGGAGGATGGGGGCAGCAAACTACCTTGCCATGTATGTACCTATGCAACAATCCTGCATGATCTGCACATGTACCCCAGAACCTAAAGTACAATAAAAAAATAATCAATAAAATAAAGTTCAAAACTTTCAGGAAAAAAAAAAAAAAAAAAAAGAAATATCTAGAAAGAAACTTTGAGGCTTTAGGCAAAGGTACAGGCTAGAGAAGAAATGAAATCAGATGTACACTAGTGAATTATATTTGTTCAGTTTCTTCCTATGTATAAGGAGATATATTAAGTGCATTAGTACCCACAAGATGAAAAAGACATTTTGATTTTGTATTCTGTTTACCATTTAATTAGAATAATAAGACACATGTAAAAAAAGTATCTATAGAATGTAATCAACACATTATGTTTCCTTAAGAACATCAAAGGCCTTATGAAGAATTAATTCCAGGAGAATTGGGTCTACTTTAAGATTTCTTATTCAGAAAATACTTAAGAAAGAATGAAGTTTCAGAACTGAGTTTATGAAAAATCTTTCTTTGAAGCAAATATGTAGAATCTGCTGGAAAACTGAAGGAATTCAACCCCTTTTAAGGAAAGATAGTTTGCTTTTGATTCATCAGCAGACACAGCTGATGTAAGTTATCACTAGGATCTTTAAGGTTAGAAGTGAACTTGGAAGATATAAGAAGATGGGCTCATTATTTTTCATTATGGATAACTTGTGCAAATGAGTGGCTGGGTTGACAAAGTTGCTATATTCTGTACTGGGTATTTTTCCTGGAAATCTAGGACCAGTTTCATGGGTGTGCCACATGTGCCGCTGGACAAGCCTTAGCCCACAGAAGAGCCCGACACTTGGTTTGATGCTGGACGTCTAACTGGAATAAGATGGTATCTCATTGTGCTTTTGATTTGCATTTCTCTAATGAACAGTGATGATGAGGATTTTTTTTTTCATATTTCTTGGCTGCATAAATGTCTTTTTTTGAGAAATTTCCTTCATTCTTGGGCTGATTTAATACAGCAGCATGGTTGAAAATAATGAAGGCATTCATTCAAGAGAGAAAGAAAATTGCAAAATCTTTAAGAAGAATAAAATTGCTTCAAAAACAAAAATATAATCTAACAGTATATAGTTATTTGAAATTATTGCTTTAGGACATGTGATGGATAATGAATTAGATAAGATTTCTCCAATTCTAACATAAATGTTTCTTACACATTATTTCAATAGGGTCAGTTGCTGGTTATTTAAAATTACTACATTCTAAAGTATTGCATTATTTTTTTTTATGAAGGCATTTGTAAAGCTCCCTCAACTACATTGTCTTGAAAACAATCTTTCTCTGGATAATTTCTGAAAAAGATAAATAGAATATTTATAATATCTCTTCCTTTTAATATTTGGCATCCAAATCTTAACTTCCAATCACAGAATTATTTGATTCTATTTATAACTCATGTTTACTCTTTTCTCATACAAGAAAAATGCTCCACTATTATAATACTGAAATCAATAACTACATGTCATTAAATTTCAATGTCACTACAGTGTTCTGAAACATTTTAATAACATTTTATTTTGAAATAGTTTAAGATCCATTCAGTTTGCAAAGATAATATAGACAGTTCCTGGGTATCATTCATCCAGCTCCCCACATTGATCATCTCTCTCAGCCACAGAACAAGGTCAAAGCCATAAAATCAATGTTGGTATAATACTATCTACATCAGTTCAGAATTTATTAAAATCATACTGGCTTTTGTATGTCTTCATTTTGGGGGCAGTGGGGGAAGTTATCTAGCTCTCTGAGATTTTGGCATTTGTATATATTTGAGTACACCTCAACATAATCAAGATACGGACCTGTATTAAAGAGACTCCCTTCAGCTTCATCCTCTGGCATCTTCTGTTCTGCTATCCATCTTTATAATTTTCTCTCTTCAAGGGTGAGGCATAAATAGAAACTCACAGTATGTAAACCATTGATATTGGCCTCTTCCCCAATCTCAGCATAACACATTCGAGATCCATTCAAGTTGCTTGTGTTATCAGTGGTGTTTATGTGATTCAACTTTCTTATTTGCCTAAAATGTTCCTAAAATGTTGACATCTGCTGTTAAGTCTTCATAAAATTACAACTAGAAGGAACCAGGCCTTAGTTTCATAGAATAGAATTATATATAGGTGATATCTGGA
This sequence comes from Plecturocebus donacophilus, assembly GCA_004027715.1. Lineage (NCBI taxonomy): Eukaryota > Metazoa > Chordata > Mammalia > Primates > Pitheciidae > Plecturocebus > Plecturocebus donacophilus. The sequence goes on along the minus strand of PVKP010026415.1, from coordinate 29,188 downwards.
CTCAGGGAAATTAGTCATTTCTTAGCTCTAATTTGAGTTGTCTGTTCAGCTAGAAGACGTAGTCTTGCCTTTAAACATAGAAATAAACCTAGAATTAATTGTTTAATGAGCATATGTGATGTGCCAATCACTGTAGCATATACAGGAAACAAGACATAGACACTTCCTCTGCACTCATGAAGGTAAGAGCAGAAAGTGGAGAGAAAGAGGGAAATGGAGGAGAGAGAAAGAAAGAGATAAAGTTAGCAAGTCTCTCCTAAGGAAGTGACATTTGTGCTAGGATGTAAACGATGTGTGGAATTAATCAAGCAAAGTCTATTCCACAGAGAGAAAAAAACAGTAGCACTTGAAAAGCACTTGAGAAGCAAGAAAGTTTGGTCCAAGAACTGAGGAGTATCACTGATTATAGAGCTGAGTATAGAACAGGGACACAGAGAGGAAAACAAAAAACGTCTAGAATTTTCCAGGATCCTCTGGTTAGATTAAAGATTTGGGTCCTCATCCTCAGCTGGGTGGAACAGTTTGGGGTGGAGAATGTTATCAGTGAGTTTTTATGTTTAAAAGATGTGGAAGGACAGCAGAGAAATCAGGTTTGAGGAAAATGCAGTCACTGGCTAGGCAGATAGGTTTCATATTCCTGATGAATCTGACTGGGATGAAGAGTGTCTGTGGGTCTGACAGGGATGAAGCAGCCGCCCTTCCAGTGTTGGTGGAAGACTGTTTTATTACTGACATTGCTGTGGACATACGTGCACCTCCTATGTGCTATTCCTGAACTGGGAAAACCAGCATCATGTTTGACTGAACCACCTGCTTGTCTTTAGCACAACACTGGGCACAGGCTGGCCACTCAGTCATTGTCAGTTGATGGGATGGAGAAAGAAATACACCAAGATCTCTTTTCCTCAAAAATAAGAACATCTGATGAGCTTTTGTTATTCCTTACAACAATTCAGAACACCCTCTTACTAACGGCTTTTGCATGCAGAAAAAGTAGCAGGAAAAAGCATAAGCAAATAGGGTATTAAAGATAAAGTTAGTGGCTAAACCAATATTCATTTCCACTTGTTTTTGATTTTTGTTTGTTTGTTTGTTTTGCTTTGTTTTGTTTTAATGTCAATCTTGGACTCATTTGAGAATTCAATCAAAATTCCAGTGACTTCCTCCACTGGAAGGTGCTCACATATTATGTTTTGAGCTAAAATAGTATGTGTTTGCTGTTGGTTCTAATAAAGGCTTGCAGACTTGAGAATATAGGTGCAAAGGAAATAATATTGCATATGCTAAATAAATTTCTTTGCTTTAAACATTACCTAAAACAGTGACTTTCAACAGGGACAGGAGATGCTAGTGGCATCTACTGAGTAGAAGCCAGGGATGATGAAATACACTACAAAGCAGGGGTCAGCCTTCCACAGCAAAGAATTATCTGAACCAGTATGCCAGTAGTGCTGAAACTGACGAGCCCTGACCTAGGATGATTATCCATAGCATGTCTCCACAGCCTCATTTAGGATCCAGGTGACCTATATAGTAATTGCCTTATTCTACTCAGGCTGACTTAACACAGTACTATAGACTGGGTAACGACAAAATTTTATTTTCTCACAGTTCTGAAGGTTGGCAGCTAGCATGGTCAGTTTCTGGTAAGGGTTCTCTTTCCTGCTTACAGGCAGCTGTCTTCTCACGGTATCATCACATGGCAGAGAAAAGGAGCAAGCTCTCTGGTGTCTCTTCCTACAAGGGCGCTAATTCCATCATGAGGGCCCCGTCCTCATGACCTCTTCTAAACTTAATCACTGCCCACAGGCCCCATCTCCACATCACAGTATGTTGGGAGTTAAGGCTTCAACACATAAAGTTTGAGGAGACCCAATTCAGTTTATCACAGTAATTAAATAATAAAAATTTACAATTAGTAATAATAAATTCAATTACATTGGTAAGTTAATCCTAAAATACCTTTAAAATATTATTGAAAATAACAAATATCTGATAAATACAAGCATTTTGGTTTGAGTATAAATATGATAAATACCTACCTTAAGACTACATTGCATTTGCTGACCTTGATATGATTATTTAGCCAAACAAAAGGTTTAATTCACCTTCAAAGGATATCCTGAAAATTTCTTCAAAAGAACACTCTCAAAATCATGGACTATTTATTAAACCTAAATTTTCTGTGAAATTCAAGCAATTTTAAAACATTTTATTTACTTGTATGTTGTATACACATTAACAATTCCCTCTTGGTCTGTCGGTTACCAGCATGCAGACAGAAGAGAGTCATTTTTCAGGAATCTCTCTACTGTTTCTAAAATCTGCTTCACAATTTCCATAATTTCTTTAGTATGACATTGATGTTCTTTTCCTTCTCCATATCTGTCACTATTAGAGTTTCCTGTACCACTAGCATTATAATTTTATAAGCCACCGAACAGGTAAATTGAAAAGAGAAAGAGAACTGTTCCAGAAAGTTATAAAATAGTAATTGTATTAGAGAACATATACATTTTCAAGATGGTTCTTGAAAATTTCTCCTCTGAATATCTTTCTGTATCAGTTTATGTCTTTTTGATTTGAGCCAGCTCAATTGAAACAAAAACGTATGATTATTTGGGATAGCACACTCTCTTATTTCAATAAATACCATGTACCTATTTCTATGGGAAGCTAATTGATTCAACTTTGCTTCCTTAACCTTCTAAAAAATATTATCCTTCTTTGTATTTTCTTTTCATTTTATTATTACTATACTTTAAGTTCTGGGGTACATGTGCAGAACATGCAGGTTTGTTACATAGGTATACATGTGCCATGATAGTTTGCTGCATCCATCACCTCGACATCTTACTCCCTTTAACTTTCTCTCTGCTACTGTCCTTGTCCTCATGTTCCCAACTAAACTGAATAAAAGAGCTGTCTGCAGCTCATGCCTTTATTTCTGCATTTTCAACTCCATCCCCAAACCATTACAATCTGGATTCTGCCCCTCCTCCCAATGGGATATCACCCTAATCAAGGCCACCCATGTGTCACATGCCCTGTGGCACTCACTTTTTCAGCATCAGCTGCTTTGCCCCTTCCTCACTCTCTTCCTAAACCCTGTGGCACCCTTCCTGGTCTCTTGGGTGCCTCCTCCACCTCATCTTTTGCCTCTCCATCATCGATAATTGGGACCTTCCAAAAGTTTTGAAATTGCAAAGTTTCTGCAGTCCCCAAACACTATTACTGTCTAATCTCAGGCAATTGTCTTGCTTTAATTATCACCTGCACACTGGGGTTTCTCAAACATGCATTGTCAGGCCAGTATCCAGACAGATACGTATCAATTTCTCTCTTCTCTTCTCCATTCAAACTCAAACTGTTTGGTACTCACCTCATCGTTTCCTTTCATCACCACTACTCGCTCTTCCAAGATAGTAAACCCTGATTTCCTTCTAACTTACAATAAATAAAATCACTATTTTTTCATTTGCCCAACACAGAGGCCTGGACACACTGGACACATTTTTTTGTCGTTGGGATCTTGGCTTCTGCCACATTGTACAACGTGTTCGCAAGACTCCCATGTAGATGTGGCAGCCATGACACTCCTGGCTTGCTCAGTGTGCAACCTGCACAGCTGTGTGGGGTGCACTGGTCTCCTCTTCCTTCATCACCGACATTTGAACAGCCACCAAACATTTCACTTTGCTTCTGGAACATCTCTTGCACATATTCATTTTTACCATTCAGTTTCTAGAAGAGCCTGTGATCATCTTTTTCCTGGACTGTGGATCCAGATCTCTAACTGGTCTCCTGCCTCCTGGGTTACACCTCCAGTCTCTGTAGTTGGAGTGACGTTTATAAACACGATTATGTGTTTTAAACTCTTGAAATGCCCCTCCACACTGATCACAGATGAACAAACCTCTAGGCTTTCAAGGCCCCCGATTTGGCCACTGCTTTCTCATTCTCGACACTCTTCCTACAGGGTCTGCACTTGCTGACAGCCCATTTTCCCCAAGGGCACCAATGATGTATCTCACTTGCAGGCCTTTGCCCCGTCCTCTGCCCAGCAGTCTTCCCCTGACCACTTCCTTCACCCATGGTCAGGTTTCAGCTAAAATATCCCTTTATTAGGGGATCCTTCTCTGACCCCCTCATCAGGCAGGCCTGCCTGGCTTGCATTCCTCTGTGTCCTGGGCTTCCCTCATTGTAACATGATTGGGCTTGATGGTGACTAGGATTTCATTGTTTCACAGGGAGATGGAGAAGTCTTGTTCACTAACGTGTCTCCACATCCAACACACTACTTGGCACATAGTGGGCACCTAGCAAGTTGCTGCTGTTGATTAAATATATTCTATCAGTTCCTAGGCTCTCAAATATGTACAATTTAAGAAAACACACACAGAAATAAAAACTTTAAAGATTTTAGAAAGCTCTAATTTTCACTGTTCACATGACTTAAAGTGTATTTTCCTAAAAATGAATTTCAGAGGAATAGCATTAAAAAATTAAAAATAGCTTATTTTTAAAAAGTTAACTTTTACAACTTTTAAATTCACATGTGCACTAACATAAGTATGTTTGCCCTTGCAGAAAGTTTTGGTACAGTTTTTCTGAGATAGATAAAAGTTGTCCTTTGTTAATCTGAAATATGTTTTTCACTGAAATCTATGAGATTAAACTTCCCTGAGGGAGAAAAATTTAGATTAATAAAAGAAGAGACCCATCATTTACAAACTTTGTAAATTTTAGCATCCTTTTACTGTAGCCAGTAGACATTGGACATTATGGTGACACATAAGCCATATTACCCCAGGGTTTTCTTTTGTGTTGCTTTCCTGTCCAAGGGGAATTGTTTGTATTTTCTGGCACATTATCTCTCTTACTTTTTTCATAAACCATGCCAAGGATCTATAAATGCCCAAATATAAAAAAGCATTCTTGACGAATACTGGATTTTAACAAAGAAACAGTACACCTGCCTTTAAATGTATTTTAAAAATTCTTAAATCAGAATGTTTTATTAGAAACACTTGGGTAATTATTTTGAGCTACAGATTTGTGAACCAAGACTGGAATCAATAGCAGGTTACTTAAAACCAGTGTATCTGTTTGGTGGCTTTATTTCTGTTCTGACATTATTTTATCTCATAAATTCTGATGAGAGCCTTTTTAGGCTCCCCGACTAGATGGGAGATTTTTGCTCACAATTCACTGACAATGATATTGTGCAGTGAAGACAGGTTAGTTCACAGAGGATCTCCACGTCTGTGTTTTAGGGATGTAGGTACCCAAGAGGCACAGACACTCTGGCTCTCGCCTCTTCAGATATGGTTCAGCTACTCAGACACACAAGCCATAGATGACCCACTGGAAACAGTAGACCCTAAAAAGTAGCACATAACCCAAAGGCTAGGTTGCTTTGGGATGACTATAAATGTTCTAGAAATCCATAAAACAGGGAGATGCTTGTGGCTGGAACAAAAATAAAGGTTTTTGTGGGAGAATAATCCTTCATTGTTAATGTTTGACTGAAATCTCTGAGTGGGCAGTATGTTTTCATGTATTATGGTACACGGGGTACCATAGTAGCTGAAGCAAAAACCGAAACGGGGTCCCAACCTCGGCCTGGAGCCTGGGTACATGATCCTTGGAGGGAGCTAGAAATGAGATAGGAGGACAGGAAATACGGTTATTCAAAACAACTTGTGTGTGTGTTCCTATTGAGTACTTCCAACAATATTTAAAAACAGGCAACTCTGTAAAGGCTTATTTATTTATTTATTGTACTTAGGTTCTGGGGTACATGTGCAGATCATGCAGGATTGTTGCATAGGTACATACATGGCAAGGTGGTTTGCTGCCTCCATCCCCCCGTCACCTATATCCGGCATTTCTCCCCATGTTATCTCTCCTCAACCTCCCCATCCCCCACTGTCCCTCCCCTAGCCCCCCCAATGTACCCCAGAGTATGATGCTCCTCTCCCTGTGTCCATGTGTTCTCATTGTTCAACATCTGCCTATGAGTGGCTCTTTTAAATTGGTAGAAAGTAGAAAAAAACTCTACAAATCCTCAAGTCTCCATCTCCATAATCATTTTTCATGTGCAATTCAGAAGGGAAACAAAGTGCTCTTTTATTCTTAATAATATAGTAGTATTATTAGTAGTTTGCAAAAGACAAAAACATAAATACCGCAAACAAAACTGAAGCTAGTTAATTCTAAATGTACGGAGGAGAGCAGTAGTGTTGGGGATGATTGTAGGATGACCCTCCACTTTGACCCCCAGGAGGACTGGGCAGACACTGATGGCTTTGCAGCCTGGTCTGGCTGTTAATGGAGGTCAATTCTGTAGTAGGCTCCTTAATTTGGTTTTGAGTTGATCTTCTTGAGGCACCAACATTTTAAAACAAGTTTCTTATTTCAACGGGATTACAAATATGCCCCTATTAATAGAATGATGCAGGTAGGCTAACATATAAGTGATACATTAAAAATTATATTTATTATGGGCTCCTGGAAACATTGTCAATTCCATGACTGCTCAGGCAATAGGTGAAGTTGACAGTGGGAGTATTTGCCTACAGAATAAAGTCATTTGGGGAAACCCAGGACCCTGTGTATTATTTTCAAATCCTTCAAAGCATTGGGACAACCCTGACGAATACAAACTCATAAGAACTCTATAGAAAGTATGTAACAAGGTAAAGATCCAAGACTCATCCCAGAACAATCAGGCAAATCTTCCTGGCTAGTGACCAAGTTAATTAAACTTGGCTTCTGTGCCGCATTCTGCATATAACCATATTATTAACATCTGAATGAAGAGAGAAAAGACTATGTTTAAGGCCACTTATCCCTATAACTTAGATATTTGTGATTTCTAATTTCTGTGAAATCATCATTAGACATTCCACCACTGTTATTTTTTTCTAGTATAAGTGAGAAATGCTATACATTCATTAACCTAACTTTTACACTGTTCTATTAAGGTCCTTATTTAACATTGTTTTTTTTTTAATAATGAAAAAGTTACCTATTCATGGCCAAATTAATTGTACATTTTATTCTTATAAATTAAAAAGAATAAATGAAAGTATAAAAATCTATTTATGATCCAAACATCTAGAAATAATTTTTCTTTATTTAATGCAATCAATTTGTTGAAATGATCTATGATATTTATAGAACATTCCATAGGTATAATTGCTTTAGCTTTCTAAATATTATGAAAATTTAGTATTAATTCTAATTTTCTCTAGCTGTTGATATTACATTAAATATTTTAGTGACATTTCTAAATGAATTTATCACTCAACATTTTATTTTCTCAATCACCAAAATATTTATTATTTTTTTATCCCTGAGTTGGATAATTGTAAGTTACTTTTTTTTTTCCTCAAACGGCTTCTAGCATAACTTTTCCAAGATAGTTCTGACTTGCCTATGAAAAGCACCTTTAATTAGCACACTTGAAACTTGATAAATATTTTACATAGTAGTAAAATCTATACAAGGAGAACATGGCATAGTTCTGGATACTTGGTTCTGTTGTCTCCTTTCACCTTTGGTGCCTGTTTTCCTCCTGTCCTCCCTGTACACACTCAGCGTTCCATCGTGGTCATGACACTGAGATACGGGCAGTCCTCCTATGGGTCCTCTTGAGAGAAGCTGATTTCATGGATCTCTTCCCATCCTATTGGGTGGAATTTTGTTTTCACTCCAGAACTGCAGTGCACTGTTATACCGCCTGAGGGCGTGACTGAGGTGCTGGAAACCCGCGAGCCCCACTGAGATCAGGTCCTCTCTGTTTAGGTTACTTGACCTCTGTCCTCTTCTTTGAGTTTGTTCAATAGTCTAAATCAGGGTCATTACCATATACTGTACTATGTTTATGCATATGTGTGTGGATATCCCAGTGGGCAACAACCTAATGTTTCAGGTCATTTTTCAACTAATCATGGAGCTGTGGAGTCTCAAAGCATGCAGAGAGAGGCAGTCTTCTTGCCCACTTTCCTTAATTTTACTTGTTTATCTGCATTCAAAAGGTTAAATGTGAAGCTTCAGTTTAATTATGAGTCTAATGTATTAGTGATCACTACTGGTATTTAATCAACTCAAAAAAACATGTCTGTGACATAAGTGGGACTCAGGTTAGGTAAAAGCCATATTATAGCTATCTCTTGCCTCTAGAACTTCTCTGCACCCCTGGGCCACACACACACACACACACACACACACAATTTTATTTCTACTTTATATATAAAAATGTTTTCTATATATTCTATGTGTAATATATATAATATATATTTATTTATAGTATTATTGACATGAGGTTATGTCCCTTCCCTAGTTCAGCTGCTGTAGAAGATATTTTTTTCTCGTTAGCTTTATCTAAATTTAGAGACATCCTGCATAAATAGTCCACTATAGCGAAGGAACCATAGACTCTGTTGTAAGGATTAATACATACTCTGAAATAAGGCAAGACTTAGTAAAAGCAAATGCATCTGTAGAGATAGATTTATTCCCATTAGAATCCATTTTTCCATGCCCAAAACCTCAGGATAATTCAATATTCTCGTGTAACAAACCTTCATGTGTACCCTGTAACTAAAATAAAAATTGATTTTTTTTAAGGAAGAAAAAACACAAAAACACTAAGAATGAAAGAATCCCTTTGCCATACAATCATAGAAAAACTTTTTATAGTTAGCTTTCATACTTCAATATTCTCAGAAATTTTAAAGTTTTACTTCAGTAGCTAAAGGTAAAGCTTTAGGCTTGGGTACATCTAGGTTCTGTAATGGTGTATTACCATAATGTAATATGCCATAAACTGACTACCAATAAACTGTTTTACAGGAGCTTACCACAGTTTAGTAGTTAGCAGAGATGCCGTTTGGTCTGATATTCTTGCCATTGTGCACATATGCAAACATAGTCATGAAAGAAAGTAGAACTTGCATAGGTGATCCACATAGTATGCATTTTAATATTAAAAGGCCTAAATTATAAACTACAAGATACAGTTTTATATTCATGGATCCTCCTATTGGTATTTTTCATTAATGATTATTAACAGTAATGGCAGGTGGGTTACATGGTACAATGATTAGAGTAAACACACTTCACACTGTGGACACTGGACTGCTGTGGAATTTAGAATAAGCTGCAGCTGGGTTCACCACCTAGCCCAGGCACGGTGACCCACTGAAATCCTGAAGAAGAGCATGGAAGACTCATCTCCATAAGAGATAGAATAATTACTTGTAAGGAAAATCTACTTTCAAGACAATGTTTCTAAAGGAAGAGGAAGCAGCAGGCGATCTCAGGCCCCTCATATCGTAACTGAGAAGTTCAGAGGTAGTTAAGCATTGCTCCCAATCTTTCCAGTTACTCACAGGGAAATGAGGGTTCACAGTACTTCATCAGCGAATTTTGTGATTTGAGTCGCATTGTTTATGTCATTTTTACTATTTGCATCTCCAAAATTTCCAACATTTGACATTGAAAATACAAGGTAATCTTCACTGAGCCTTAGAATAAAAATTAGCACAATATATGACAACACAAATAAATGTTTTGTTTGATCTTGCTTTCAACATAATTGTGCTAAACTACAGTAACTATGTGGTTTCTCTGTTTTGTTTTGTTTTTGATTGTGGGTTCTGGACAGAGATGTGCTGGGTTTAAATCCTACATCTGCCTGTTGTAAGCAATACAACCTAGGCAAGCCAGTTGACCTGTCTGCCTTCAGATCCTTCCTCTTTAAAACAGAGGAAAAACAATTCTATCTACTGTCCAGACTAGTTTGGAACAGTAAAGGATTTAACATAGCAGTCTTTGAGCCATCTCTGATTCATAATAAAGTATTCAAAAATATCAGATCTTCTGTTTCTCTATGTACCAGGACCCATTCTAGGCAATAGAAATGTATTTAGTAAACAAAAGAGAGAGACCTTGTCTCTGTGAAATGTAACTAGTGGAAAAAAGATTACAACTTGAAAAAATAAGGAAGATAATTGCTGGAAAAAAAAACCAAAAAGAAAAACATGACATAAAAAGTACACCTAGGTCACATGATAGCAACCTAGATGTGGAAAATGGGGCAATGAAAGTCTATCTGAGATCAGATCATTTGGAAAGATGTCTCTTCAAGGCAACATTTGACCTGAGCACTGAATCAGCAAGAAAGAATCAGCTGTGTATAGCTCCAAGGGAAAAGGATGCCATACAGAAGGAACTAAAGCCTTAAGTGCCACACAGCAGTGCATTCACAAGGGCATTCATGAGGAATTGCCCTTGTGCCTGAAACATGATGGTGTCAGCAGGGAGCAAAGCATATGAGGTGAGAGCACCAGACAGTGACCAACTAATATAGATCTATAATTGTCATGATAAGGAGATTGTGGTTAATTCTAGTAAGACCAGAAGCCAATGGAAGATTTTCAACTGCAGAATAATGGAACCAAAGGTTATTTTGGCTACTGTGTGGGGAAGAGTCTACAGTAGGGACAAGAATGAAAGCAGGGACCATTCCCAGTCAGAGGCCTGGGTAAGAGACCACAGATACACAGCGAGTAGTGAGAAGGCAGAGAGATGAGTAATTCAGGGCCCAGCTGATGGGCATGCTGAGAGGTTAAAAATGGCTGGGTTAGGAAAGAGGAATCAAGTTTGGGGTTTGAACAATTCAGTAGATTCTAGTGCTATTTCTTAAAATGACAAAATCAGAGGAATAAGTTGGGACATGACTTCAAGTTACATATGGGATATATTGGATGTGACACCCTTGTCTAACATCCAAGGGGAAGATATTAGATATCAAGTTATTTGTAGAAGCCCAGAGCTCCAGAGAAAGTGAGGACTATAGATACAGATTTGTGAGTCATTGGCATGTAACGAATTTAAACCATGGCACTGAAGACCCCACCTGGAGAAAGTATGCCAGTGGGAGAAGGGAAAAAACAACAAGTAACAGATGCCCCAGGCATATTAAGGAAAAAAACAGCCAGTAAGTGATATTGAAGAAAGAGCAAAGGAGATTAAAAAGAAAACAGGAGAGTGTTATGTGGTGAAACCCAAGAGAGGAAATTTATTTCAAGAAAAAGATCTACTGTGTCAAAAATAAATAAGATGAGGACAGGGAAGTAACCATTGGATTTGATAACATAAAGATAATTTGAAATGTGACCAGAGTTGTCCTAGATTGAAAAAAGCATGTGCCTCTGGTAATCTTTTTTTTTTTTTTTTTAGCTGAAGTCTTGCTCTGTTGCCCAGGCTGGAGCGCAGTGGCACAATCTCGGCTCACTGCAACCTCTGCCTCCTGGTTTCAAGCGACTCTTCTGCCTCAGCCTCCTGAGTAGCTGGGATTACAGGCGTGCACCACCACACCCTGCTAATTTTTTGTATTTTCAGTAGGGACAGGGTTTCACCATATTAGCCAGGATGGTCTTGATCTCCTGACCTCATGATCTGCCCGCCTAAGTCTCTCAAAGTGCTGGGATTACAGGCGTGAGCCACTGGCCCGCCTCCGGTGATCTTATGTGTGAAAACGTTATTTCATTCGTAACTTGTGGCATCAAGTATACCACATCTAAACTGGAGTTCTTCATTTATCTACAAAAATTTCATCCAGTAATTAATTGCTACAAAATTCACAAATACTGGATTTGTTCCATCTAAATGGGCCAGCATCTTGCATGTGTCCTAGCCTTCATGTGTTATTACTTCTACTGCTTAACATCTAAAATATGATCTTATTTTTGTTGAGTGAAATTTTAGGTTCTCATTAAATTCAGTCTTGCTAATTATTTATAACAGCTTCATTTTATCCTTGCTCTTATTTAGGTTCCCGCTACCTATATTCATACACCATTTTTCATACTGAGATTTTTAAATTTATATAGTATAATCTGCTTGTCCATATTGGTATAGAATTGAATTTATACCATTAATTATGTTTTTCAGTAGGAAATATGTTTTCATCCATCAGTGCATGAACAAACATGTTTTTCCTTTTTATCTGAATCTTGATTTTATAATATTTTCCACATGGATGCAATTAATCCTAATCTGGCTCCCAGTTGCTACATGCATATATGTAAACAACTAGTTTTTATATAAATAAATAAATGTTTACATAAAACTGCTTTTGAACTAAGCTAATAATAAATGAACACCCATCTATTACTTTACTACGTGCTGAGGACTTAATTGTGCCCCTCTACAATTCAAATATTGAAGCTCTAACCCCCAATGTGACCTCATTTGTAGGTAGGGCTTTTTAGGAGACAATTAAGGTTAAACGCGATCATAAACTTGGGGTTCTAATCCAATAGGATTGTAGCTTTATAAGAGGAGAAAGATACAGAGATCTCTCTGTGTATGCATACATACCAAGGCAAGGGTGTGTAGAGACACAGTGAGAATGTGACTGTCCAGAAGCAAAGAAGAAGGTCTCTCCAGTGCCCACAATGACCTTGGACTTTCAAGTTCCAGAACTATGAGAAATAAATTTCTGTTGTTTAAGTCACCCAGTCCATGGTATTTTGTTATGGAAGCTGGAGTAGACTAAGACACTATGTCTATTTAAGAAAAAATAGCAAGCAAATATTTTTTAAAATTTTAAATTATATATTTCATATGCATGTATAAATCCATATATTAAATATTGCTTGTTCATTCTGAGGGAATGTATTATCTTCCCGGGTCCACAAGGGGGCGTAGTTTCAAGGGCAAGAACTTCCCAATGCCCCCTCCCTTCTTCTCCATCTGGGAGCCTTAACAGTCTTTGTTTTAATTTTCTCAGGCATGGGAAAATAATCAAAGTCAATCACTCCAGCGGAAGTTTAAACGAACGCTTTTCATTGGCCAGCGGGCTTGGAGAAGGTGGGAATTCCACTCCGGTTAAAAGTCCCTGTCTCCCTCTTCTAGGTGGATTTCCCCCTCTGGGGTCCCCTTCTGGTCTTGTGGAAGCTGCCTCTCCTCCCCTGGAAGCTGCTCTTCCTCCCCTGGATTCTATCTTTCTGGATGCTCTCACTCAGTGTGAGTGGCTTTTCTTCCCTGGTTTCCCCCTCTGGGAACCCTTCTCAACTCAGTGTGAGAGCTAGCTGTTTCTCTCTCTTCCCTTCTCCTTTTCTCTCTCTCTTTCTCTTTCTCTCTACCTAAATAGATCACTTTCTGCAAAAAATTATTTGGGGTCCGATATTTTCTTGCAAGCACACGATGCTGTGGTCCCCTCTCCCATTCTTGGGTAACTGAGGGACCAAGACCCGGGCAGAACATTCTCTCAGGGGAGCTGAGCACACCCCTGCACCTCAAAACCCAGAAACAATTCTAAATTTGTTTTTGAGATAAGTCTATGTTGATATATAGATAATGTGTGCTACTTTGGATTGTTCTATGATATCTCATTATTTTATTGATCTAGGCTCTTTGATTTTTCATTGTTTCAAACAATGATGAAATGAGTATTCTTTAGATGTCATTTTGAACTTGCATGCGATTTCCATGTGATGGTGACCAGATATTCAGGTCTGAGTGGGGGCAGTCATGCTTATGCCTACTGTAAATCAGATATTATTTTTAGCAACCTTTGACATTTCACTATGTATTGATTAATTACTCACTGAGACTCCTTTTGGATGTATTCCTTAGAAATGGACTTACTGGGTTGGAAGTTTAAAATATAGTCCAGTTTATTAAAGACTTCACTGTGTCTTCAAACTTACCACATGGGTTCAAGCTCCCACCAAAATTTTGTTTCTAAACTACCTTGACAATGAATTTTGTATCTAATTTTCTCATCTTTAGCAATAGGAAAACATAGATAGCATTTTAATTTTAAATATACTATCTTCTCATTATTAATAAGCACATGAAGGGATGCTTAAACATTTTGTGTATTTAGATTTTTTGACTATGAGCTTTCTTTTCAGATTCATTGACAATGTACTGAATCATGTTGCTTTATACATGTTGATTTTAAGAGATACTAGGATATTTTAGATAATAGTCACTGGTAAAACTATAAAAGCAAGTATAAGTTCCAGGTTGATCACTTGTCTCTTGTTTCTGGTGGGTTTTTTTTTTTTCCAGTTATAATGTAGCTAAGTCTATAAAAATTACCATTTTGGGCATTTTTCTCAATATCATTCCACAAAGAAAAATATAGTTAAGTAGCATAAGGATTATGAGAAAAAAGTAAACATTGTCTTTTTCTACCTGGGATGTTCATACAGATATTCATATAAAATAGAAGAATCAACAGAAAGGCAAGTGATAAAATGTGAGTACCAACAGCTATAAAGATTTAAATACAAATCTGTTGCAATTCAGAAAATGTCATTCAAAAACGCAATAAAATACCATTTGCATGAACATTTTCAGGAATTACCTTTGAAATGTTAGTTTTTTAGAAAGTAAATTCTAAAAGCCAATTATGTCAAATGAAAGAGTAAATAAATGGCACACAAACTAAATATTGTTAATATAACAATCCTTCCCAAATTAAACAAAATATTTAATGTTATTCCAATAGAAAACTAAAAGATTTCGGGCAGTTGGACAATTTTGCAAAATTTATATGACAGTACAAAACCCTTTAGATTTATAAGCCAATTCTGAAAAAGAACAGGAGATAGTCCACTATATAGATGAAAATATTACAAAGCCAAAGTCATGCACTCTTAAAGGTATGGATAAATGAACCGATATTGAAAAATAGAAAGAGTCTAGATTGCAAAGCACAGTTGTTCAGATCCTAGACTGTGAATCTAAATCACCAGGTTGGAAAAACTTGCTCACTATGTAGAAAAAATAAAATGAGATAAATACTTTAGTTTAAACTTCTTAGAAAATCTTCTAGATCTAGTTCAGGAACATAAAAAGGAAAAGCTATGAAATACTTGTGGAAAAAATAGGACAGAATTTTATAGAAATCTTCTCCACCCTAAAATCATAAACAAGGTGCAAATTGCAAAACATAGTAATTGGTTGATAATGAAAATGTTATTTATCTATTCACTGGGAAGGTTTCTTTAGAGTTATCTCATATTCTACTAAGTTAAAATTTTTATCCTAGTTGTATTGCATGAACTAATGTTGAAACAAGGCATTTCAGCCTCTGCCTCTCCTGGCCCTGACACAGAATGTCTCTGTTCCCAGCTTTCCTCAGATGCCCTGAGCATCTCAGCACTCACCTTACCTCACTGACTCCAGCAATCTCTCTGTCCTGTTAGGTCAGGGCTTCTCAACTCTTATTTTGTTTTTCAGGGGACATTTGAAAACTCTAGAGACATCATTGGTTGTAACAACCAAAGAGGAGATTCTAGGGTTATTCAGTGGGCAGAGGCCGACCAAGGATGTAGCTCATCACTCACCAGTGCACAGGCAGCTCTCCATCCTAACATACTTTTCTAGCCTAAAATACCAATCATAACTCTGTGCTGGACTAGGTGTTCCTTATTAACGCAGATTGTGGCCTCTGAAGTTTAACCCCCAGCAGTGAGCACAGCAGCTCAGGCAGAGCTGAAACCCAAATATATTTTATTAAATGAATTATTAATTTCATTGATTTGTTACTGCCAATGGGATGTAATGATTTTTCCCTGATGCTTTTACTTCTTTCACAGGACCTGCTATTTCAGTCATCTATAAAATCTTCAACCCCAGATGGATTGCACTGAAGTTCATTTCTACTTCTCAATTACCAGTTTCTTTTAAAACTATGTTCTATTAAGACTATTAATATTTCCATTCTAATACATGATAAGGGAATCACTCTGATATCAAGGTAATTTAAGCATGCAACTTGGAGACAATAATCCTACAATCGAATAAAAATATCAATATATTATGCAGCCTTAAAATCATCCTACAAAATAGCTGAAATTAAGACACAGCCCTAAAGGAAAACAGTTTAGGTATATAGGTTTGTCTATAAACTAGCCTATAAAGACTCCACAAAACTGTCTTTATTAGAATTTCTTTTTTAGAACCCTCAGCTATATTAAATATAAGAAATACAGAAATAGATATAAAAAGTCTCTTTTACACTTTAATAGCATGAAGGACGGTAATAATAGATTTGAAATACAAAATGAGAAGTTGAAGTTCATTTTTTACATGCAGAATTTTCAGTCATTTTTACAAACAAAAATGTTTTCCTATGAGCGTTGCTCTTGCTGTAATCTAAGAGGTTTAAAAGCAATTTTTGGAAAACAAGTCATAATCAATCTGATTAACCAGAAGGGCTCAGAGAAACAACTTGAACAGACATTTGCAACAATGGTGTCTTCTTTGGGAAGTGGAATGATGAGATACATTGCCTTTGACTTCCATAAGGAATGTAAAAATATGAGATGGGATTGACTAAGTATTTTATTCGATCAGGTAGCAGAAATGCAACATGAATTAGGTTATTTTCTAGTGGACTCTGCTGGCCAGGTGGTGACAAACCAGGAAGGTGTGTTCCAAAGCAATTGCATGGATTGTCTAGATAGAACCAATGTGATCCAGAGTTTGCTGGCTTGTGGTTCACTTCAGGCCCAACTTCAGAGACTAGGAGTTTTGCATGTGGGACAAAAGCTTGAAGAACAAGATGAATTTGAGAAGATTTACAAAAATGCCTGGGCTGACAATGCAAATGCCTGTGCCAAGCAATACGCGGGAACTGGTGGTGCCTTGAAGACTGACTTTACCAGAACTGGGAAAAGAACTCATTTGGGACTTATAATGGATGGCTGGAACTCAATGATATTATATTATAAGAACAACTTCACCGATGCATTTAGATAAGATTCCATAGACTTATTTCTTGGAAACTCTTCAGTGGATGAATTAGAATTTCATGGTCCTTTAAGTATTCCAAGGGATTGGGAATTCCTGGCTTTGCCTATTATCATGGTTGTTGCCTTTTCAATGTGCATTATCTGTTTGCTTATGGCTGGTAACACTTGGACAGAAACACTGGCCTATGTGCTCTTCTGGGGAGTTCCAAGTATTGGAACATTTTTTATCATTCTTTACAATGGCAAAGATTTTGTTGATGCTCCCAGACTGGTCCAGAAAGGAAAGATAGACTGAATTTGTGTTTGCGAAAAGCGGCTTGGCTTGGAAGGTTCCATTGTGCAGAACTGGAGTCTTCACTGACCCACTTTCCACATCAACCCAAGGTCTTTTTAATGCCTTTATCCAAAAGCAGATCT
The DNA here is from genome assembly GCA_004027715.1 of Plecturocebus donacophilus. NCBI lineage: Eukaryota > Metazoa > Chordata > Mammalia > Primates > Pitheciidae > Plecturocebus > Plecturocebus donacophilus. The sequence continues at coordinate 11,981 of PVKP010026415.1, read as the reverse complement.
TGTGCTCTGTGCAGGGTGATCACAGAATTGATCGGTGTTACTGCCTTGATGGTCTCTTTACTCTTGGGACAGTTATTAATTTGAAGCTGTTCTGTAATTAAAATAATAACCTGAATTCAGCTTGCAGAATGGAAGCTGAATCTGTTCATTTGATTCTATTGATTATCAATTTAATCAGCTGTTGCAGAATAAGTAATATATTTTAAAAACCTAGCTTCTTTCATTGTTTAAAACAGTAAAATTATTTTTGTAGCTCAGTTTCATAATTGTCCCTGTAGAAGCGGTCACTGTTAGCAGGCACACTTTTCCACACATCTTTGGACTTTTCTTAAAAGTTCAATAATAAGCTAACTGTGTTTACAAAATATAAGTCTCTTACAGACATCAAGTAGTTTGGTGAGACAGTCTGTGATTTCATCACAGGAAAGAGGAGAATGAGGTCTGGGGTTCTTTAAAGTTTCTGGTGGGCCGCCTCATAACTTGAATCAGCTTGAAATGCCAGTGCACCAGCAGTTTAAGTGTGATGAGAGAATTCGGATATACTTTATGTTTTTTAAAAAGTGTAAGTAAAATCAAAGAATGTAAAGTCTATCTCTTATGCTAGAGGTCCAAAGCTGCCTCTGTTTTAAAGATTGTCCCAGTATGGAAGATGCCCATGGCTGTTCGGCTATTTCCTCCTATGCATTTGGGTTTCTTTGAGGGTCACTCATGGAGACATGCAGGCCTCTGAGAGGGTCTTGTTCTAGATTTCATATTGCACTTGGAGGGCAACAGCTGCTTTTCCATGCATGGTGCTCTTGATGCTTTCACTCTGTCAAGGATTTTGTTGGCTATCAATAAATGCGTCAAAAACTTACTGCTTCCAGGTAGTTATAGTTCTCCAAATCAAGGACCAACTTAAACATTAATTTATGTGCAAAGCCAACCCGAAAAATACGCTTCAGAAACTGTGCATAGTTCTAATTGTAAGTCAGATTGTATATTCAAATTGTAATTATGAGATTTAAATATTAGAATAGTATGTAAGGTAGTGTAATTACCACTATTGTAAAACAATTTAATTAAATACTGCTATAATATTTCAAAAAACAGTAATTTGTAATGGTTTAAAAGCAATTTATGTGGCTCAGTTTCACAAAGATTGGTTTTACTGGGATAATGATAAAAACTCCAAGGCTGCTGGTTAACCATCAACTCTTGTTATTTTCAAATGCACAGGTTCTTTTCAGCAATAACTCATTTAGAGACCAACAAGCATTTATGCCCTCCTGACCCTCTGAGCACTTTATCACTATGGGAGCCAGTCTCCTGCTCATGAAACAAAGGTGACGGATCACCAGAGTCAGTTTTATTTCTGGAAGTGGGATGCGAAACACAACTGTGCATCTAATCCTCTTTAAATACCAATTTCCCATAGAGGTTTTTTTTTTCCACTCATTTTTTAGGGGGCATACCTTGAGAATTATGGCAGAGTTCTCTAGGAAGCTTGTCCAGGCCTTTAAACTGGGGTTATCTGGAGGGTCAGGTGGTAGACTGGAAGGTCATTCTAGCAAAGTTGGTTTATGCAAACTACTCAGAAGACAGTGGTAAATAAATCAGAGGTACTGCACAAAGTAAATGTATAGCAAAGGCGGGAGACAAGTGAAGGCAGCTATGTAAAGACAGAAGAAAGACTTACAAAGCACACTGGGGGTAGGCTGGGAGCCAGGGGTCTTCAGAGAGAATGTCCTAAAGGACACTGCCTGGAGCCATTGCAGAAGATCAGTTTATTCAGTTCTACTTGTGGTTGAGCGTAAACATTAAATTTCCACCTGTCACCAAGGATGAGGAGTCAGATTCTATGCTGAATTTTATGCAATAAAATGTTTATGGACTGTTGTGTTATGCGAAATTGCATACTTGATTTAGGTAAAAAGTTTAGTTACATTATTAGTTAGAATAATGATGGACATATCCTACTGTGATTTTTTTTTTTTTGAGACAAAGTCTCACTCTGTCACCCAGTTTGGAGTACAGGGGCGTGATCTTGGCTGAGACCTCCACGTCCCAGGTTCAAGTGATTCTCCTGTCTCAGCCTCCCAAAATGCTGGGATTACAGGCCTAAGCCACTGCACCCAGCCCTCACTGTTATTTATTATTATTATTATTATTATTATTATTTTTAGGTGGATTCCAGCTCTGTTGACCAGGCTGGAGTATAGTGGCGCAATCTTGGCTCACTGCAACCTCTGACTCAATCGCTCAAGCAATTCTCCTTCCCCGAGTAGCTGGGACTACAGGCATGCACCACAACACCCAGCTAATTTTTTGTATTTTTACTAGAGACGGGGTTTCACCATGTTGGCCAGGAAGGTCTCCATCTCCTGACCTCGTGATCCGCCTGCCTCGGCCTCCCAAAGTGTTGGAATTACAGGCATAAGTCATTGTACCTGACCCTCACTGTGATTTTAAAATGGAAGCCATGAGTCTTTTCTGACTACTTTGTGGGGCTAGATGATTTGTAGAGAGATCTGATCTTTCTGGACGTCTTGTGGGCTGCTTTCTCTACTCCCAGTTCTAGATTTTACATGATCACTTCCTGGCACTGGATCTTAAGAGCCTAGCAGGTCCCAAGGCAGCACCTGAGGCAGTTTGGTGAAGTCAAGACAGCTTAAAGAAAGCTCCCTACTCTAAGGAAGTAGATGGCTTGTGCTGGTTTACAATAAGGTCTCCAGGCTTGTCCCAACCGTGAGGGGAATACCCTGTGTTCAGCATCTGAGCACCCAGTGCACACCCAGCCACCCCCAGGGGCACAGGCACTCACACACCTGCACACTCAAACCTGGACTCTGAGCAGTGCAGGGTTAGAAATGAACCCTGTCTGCAAAATCTGCTAATAGGCCACTATTTACTCGAAGGACTGCAGACTTAATGGAGCATCAAAGACCTTTTAGGTGGCAATCTCTCTGTTAAGTAACTCCTTTGCTTACCCTGATTAGATGGTTATTCATGAAGATGTGACACAGTGGATGTGGGAATGAGGCTGGCCTCATTCGTACTCTTGTTCTGTATGACAGCAGTGTCTTTAATTAGGCAGTTCATGCTTGATGCTCCTGGGAAAGAACCAGACAGATGCAGTCCTTGGCAGAAGTCATTGCCCTCTGGCCTTGTCTCTGTTCTTCCTCCCACTTGCTACACAGCCCGCATCTAGGATCACTTAAAAACCCAAGATGCACTGGACTGATTCCAGTGATAGTCCATGCATCATGCTTAGCAAGAGTGAACCTGCCTGTTGCAGGCCTGTGGCCAGCTGATTTCATTTGCATAGGGGGAGTCACATTTGAGAAAATAATGTCCATGCCTGTTACTTCTTCCCTATGACCTCCTCAGTGCAGGTGACAGGCGGGAACGGCCACACGCTGCAGGCTCTGGGGTGGGCCCAGCTCCAGTTAGCATCCACCCAGGGGTGCTGGGAAATCTTAGACGGGACCCAAGACAACAGAATCAGACTTCTCCAGCTTGAACAGAATTGCAAGAACAGAAACAAGGAAGTTTAGGAGGATGCCAGTTAGATCTAAGCAGGCTTGGCAGGGGCTATGTCTGCTATGCCTTAGCCCCCAGGGAAGACGTTCTGGAGGCTTCTTTAAGATCCAGAACCAGGAAGTGGTCATTTAAAATCTAGGTCTAAGAGTAGAGAATGCAGCCTGCAAGAGGTCAAGGAAGGCAAGCCTCTGACATGGGTCCCCTTGCAGCTGCAGACAGGACAAGATGGCTTCATAAAATCCCTGGGGTCTGAGAGGGTGAAGGCCTTAGAAGAGAGAGGCAGAGTGTGCCTGGACCTCACAGTAGGGAGTAAGAGGTGGTCTCAGAGGGCAGCAAAGCTAGTACTGGAGGAAGGTGGCAGCATGTGGATGAGCTGTGACTCCAGAATGACCAGCAGGTGCCAAGGCCACACCTGAGGCAGTTTGTCATGTCAAGGCAGCACCATAGGGTGAGTCACTGAGCAAGAGGCCGGGTGCAGCTGAAGCCGAGCATGACAAAGAGTGGACATCCCCGTTTCTCCCTCTGCAAAGTGGCAGCCTGTGGAGGTCTCAGCTTCTGGGCAACAGAAGGCGGGCAGTGACCATGCGGCTCCTCCCCATTCCCCAGTGGTTCTCAACTCCACCGATCACAGGAATCACCTGAGGACCTTAAAATCAGAGAGACTGACTCCGCATTGGATAAGCCTTATAAAAATGAAATTTCTATAAATTGCAGTGCAAAGCGAAGCTTATCTTCATGAAACAGTCATGATTGTGTACCTAGGATTAGGAATAAAAAAAATAACAGATGTGCTAAAATTAATAGTGTGCGCCACAGTAAAAGAATGATGGTTGTAGAATAAGTCAAGCAGGATGGGGGCCAACCTCCTATTCTACTTTTTGAGCCCACACTACTTATTGACAGGGCAGATAGCAATCAACAGCCTTGTCCCAATGCACTCCACTTCCTGAAGCAAATTCTCCCACGTGATCACCTCCAGATGGTGGCTCTAGTGTGATGTAAAGTAAGGAGGAAGCCCACTTTGTCTTCATAGTGCTTACCTACGTGGATAAGCAGCATCAGTCTACTGATGGGAAAATTCACAGGAATAGTTTAAGACTCGACCCTGATCACAGAAGGAATGAGCTCACTGTAGTCATGAAACTCTGAGCATAAAGGTGTCATTTTCACACTGAGCTAGCCAGTTTCTTAATTCCCTGAGCTATGTGCATATTTCTTCACTGAAATATCCTGTGAGTGTTTGTCAAGAGCTAAGATTTGCTAAAATTCTGTCTTTTGCTTTTCTCTTAGCTCCCTATTGAAACATGTTTATCACCTCAGCATATGGGTGGTTCAACATGAACTATTTTTCTTTTGTTATTTAGAGCACATCAGTCAATATAGTTATCATTTCAAAATTGACCAGCCAAAGAGATGCACAACTTACTTTATGAATTGTGTTTCTTTACAAACTAGCAAATTAGCTAAATTAACTGAAACATGGCTATGCATCTCAGTGGCATGATGGGAGATACCTTCAGGTAGGAGATGCCAAAGACATCATTAAGCCTATGGAAGCAACACGGAGAGACCCATCATAGCTGTCAAGTTCCAGAGTTCATGTCTGAAGTAGAGACTGCCAGTGGGATCTGAGACTTTTCGTTGCCAGTGTTCTGCCTTTAATGGGGCCATGGCTGGAGCTGAGAACAATTACTATCTGAAGAAACTATCCAGAATGGCACATGTAAGTCAAGAGAAACTAACACAAAAATCACTCTTGGGTCAGCTCAGTGGGCATTGAGCCTTGAGCGTGACACCAAGTACTTCCCTGCAGGACTAGGCGATCATCAGCAATGAAGATTGTCAGGAAACTTAGAAGCCATTTACAGGCCTTTAGGAACACAGAACACCACGTCCTGGTCCAAAATTGATGCTGAATATTGAGTGACTTTTTTTTTTTAAAAGTTCAACTTGGATTTTAGATATGGAGGTACATGTGCAGATTTGTTACTTGGATATAATGCCCCCAGATTGTGAGTATCATACTCCCCCATACATAGTATCCCCCCTCCCTCCTTCCTCTAGTAGTCCCTGATATCCATTTTCCCCAATTTTATGTCCATGTCTGCTC
>PVKP010026414.1:5556-32629 GCA_004027715.1 Plecturocebus donacophilus | reverse complement strand
TGTTTAGTTAAACATAATTAGACTCTGACAGTGGGTGACTGGGCTTCTTAGAACAAGTCTTCTATCTCTTTAGAGTTTGTCAGAAAATGGCTTATACCTCTTGTCAAGTAGATTGTAAATTACATGTAGGGGGGAAAGTTCAAAGCCAGACCAGGTTTAGGACATGTTTATGTTGTTTTGGGATTTTTTTTTTTTAAATCAATACTATGATATTAACCAGTTTTTTAAAAAAGGAAATAAGAAATTATCTGTATCCCTGTAATCTCACGATCCAATTATGCCTTATTATAACTTTTAAAAATAAAGATAATATGTGTATAACATCAGAAATTCAAACTCAAAAAGAATGTTTCAAAAAAGTAAAATTGAAAACTTCTTATTCCTCTTACCCCAAGTTCCTCTCCCCAAAGAAAATAATTTTTAACATTTTCTCATGATTCTGTCCAGAAAAATGTATGCACATATCTACACAGATATCTATAGTGAGATAACTTGAAATATTATTCTATATATTTTTTTCTTTTTACCCAACTTCCTTGCACTGATCCACTCAGGACAGAGTCAACCTGGAGGAAAACTGGGATTGTTCCAGCTTGGAAGCAAAAACAACATCTCTTGAGGGGTCCTAACATAGAATTTAAGTCATTAATATAGACAGTAAATGCAATTTCTGTTCTTAGCATTATTTGCTTCCTAACATTATTTGTTTCATACCGAGCATGGTGGCTCACACCTGTAATCCCAAAACTTTGGGAGGCCAAGTTGGGAGGATAAATTGAGGCCAGGAGTTTGAGGACAGCCTGGGCAACATAGCAAGACCCCATCTCTACAAAATAGTTTAAAAAGTAGCCAAGTATGGTGGCCCATGCCTGTAGTCCTAGCTACTTTGGGAGGCTGAGGGAGGAAGGATCACTTAAGCCCAGGAGTTCAAGGCTGCTGTCTGCAGTGAGCTATGATTGTATCACTGTACTCTAGCCTGGGTGACAGAATGAGAACCCGAATCTTTAAAAAAAAAACAAAAATGATTGTTTTCGCATCATAATTATGAATTTGGAGATCATCTTCACTTAGCATTAGCAGTGGGAATCTCCATGTATTAATACTTTCAAAGTATTCTGTCATTTGCTACTGCAAGGCCAGACATTCTAGAAAGCATCATATACTCTGGGCCAGACACTCTGGGAGTATCCTATATCGAGGACCAACTGTAAGTTAGTTTCTAGGTTTGAGGATTCCCTAATGGTATTAACTCAGTTGTGTGTCATTTCTCTGTCTATAATTTTTGTTTGTTTATTTGTTTTGAGACTGAGTCTCACTTTGTTGCTCTGGTTGGAGTGCATTGGTGTGATCTTGGCTCACTGCAACCTCTGACTCCTGGGTTCAAGCAATTTTCCTGCCCCTCAGTCTCCCAAGTAGCTGGGATTAGATGCGTTGGTGGTATAGTGGTGAGCATAGCTACCTTTCAAGTAGCTGGGATTATAGACATGCGCCATCACACCTGGCTAATTTTTGTATTCTTAGTAGAGATGGGGTTTCACCATGTAGGTCAGGCTGGTCTTGAACTCCTGACCTCAGGTGATCCACCTGTCTCGGCCTCCCAAAGTGCTGGTATTACAGATGTGAGCCACCGCACTGGCCTGTCTATAAATTTTTAAGGAGAATTCTTTTTCCTACTCAGAGTCAAGGTAAAAAGCTTCTTTGTCATTTTTCTATGCCAGTTGGTGGGTTTCTTTTTCCTAGTCTACCCTTTCACTGATACTACATTCCTTTGAAAGCCCTGGCTTTATGTAGGGGATCTCAATTTCAATTCTAATGTTTCTTGGACCCAGGATCTTATTTTCTGTTCCCATGAGGGCATTAAAAACTAAGCGCCAACTTTCAGTTAAATGTGGCAGATTGAATACCTCATGACAGCAAAGGGAGAAAAAAAGAACTGAGGAGAGGATGACAGCACCAAAGTCTGGTGGAAAGCAAGTGGTTGAGAAGTAACTAAGAGAATGGTGAAACCTAGGCTACCAGTAGAGGCACTAAGAGTCAAGCTAATTAATTTGCAGAGTCCTGAAAGACTTAAACATTTGGGGCACCATGTAACTCTGAAAGTGGGTAAAGATAATGCTAAAAGCAAGCTTATTGTTAGAAAGTCTGTATGCCAAGAAGTTAGATCTCCTCATTCCCTTCTCTGGAAGAAGACTGGGGCTTTGTCCTCTAGACTGGCTACACTTGAAGGCCTTTTGATTGGGAGATATCAGACACAGCTGAGGACAGGGATGCCGCACTGCATTCAAGAGAGGTGAATCAAAGTCTACATACTGAACAGGGATAACCTAGCCTGTTTCCCCATTTGGCTCTGAGAACCTTAGTGGCCAGGCTTATACCTTCCAGGCAAGAGTTTGGGAGGGTCTTTTCCAGAGAGGTAGACTATCCCCCAACCCCCCAAAAAATCTGTGGAGGGTAAGACCCCAACAAAATGGTATAGTTGGTTTACCCTACCCATGCATAAAACTTCTAATCATATTTTTAGTAAGCCATTGTTAAATATGAATAGACAGGCAGTTGTGTACAGATACTTGAGCAAAGCCCATGAAAGACAGACTAAAACAAAAATGACCAAGGAAGAAACAAACACAAGTCAGAAAGTTGGAAAGAACTTTTACAAATGTTAATGAAATTATTGGAGGAGATAAGCAAGGATTTTATATCCAAGAAAGAAGTACAGGAGGCTAGGGGAAAAAAGCTTTTTTTTTTTTTTTTTTTTGAGAAAATGTTTTGCTCCATCACCAAGAACTTTCATTCAATATTAAAATTTTTTTTTTTTTTGGAAATGGAGTCTCATTCTGTCACCCAGGCTGCACTGCAGCCTCCACTTCCCAGGTTCAAGTGATTCTCCACTTCCCCTCCCAGGTTCCTTCCCAGGTTCAAGTGATTCTCCTGTCTCAGCCTCCTGAGTAGCTGGGATTACAGGCATCTGCCACCACCTTTTTTTGTTTGTTTGTTTTCGTTTTTTTAAGTAGAGACAGGGCTTCACTATGTTGGCCAGGCTGGTCTGGAGCACCTGACCTCAAGTGATCTGCCCGCATTGGCCTCCCAAAGTGCTGGGATTACAGGTGTGAGCCACTGCGCTTGGCCATCATTCAGCATTATTTAAATCACCTGAAACATTGGAAAGCGCCACTGAATTCATTAATAAGGTTAAATACATGATAATACATTTATATAATGGAATACTATGCAGCCATTAAAAATAATGAAGCATTGGCCAGGCACAGTGGCTCATGTCTGCAATCCCAGCACTTTGGGAGGCTGAGGCAGGCAGATAGCCTGAGGTCAGGAGTTGGAGACCAGGCTGTTCCACATGGTGAAACCCTGTCTCTACAAAAAATATAAAAATTAGCCAGATATGGTGGCACATACCTGTAATCCCAGCTACTTGGGAGGCCGAGGTAGGAGAATTGCTTGAACTTAGGAGGCGTAGGTTGCAGTGAGCTGAGATTGCACCATTGTACTCCTCAGCCTGGGCAAAAAGAACAAAACTCCACCTCAAAAAAAATAAATAAATAAATCTATCTTTCTAGATTTTGTGATGTCTATGATATTTTTGTTAGCTTTCAAAAATTTGTAATTTGTTGTGATTTCTTTTCTCATTGTAAATAAATATTCATTTTCATACCTAATTTTGTATTTGCAATTTTGTATTTTCCTTTTTAAAAAACAACCCTCAAACTGTATAAGCTTCAGACCCCACAAGACCTGGATCCACTCCTGCCTGATACACAGCTGACATTCTCAAAGCTCTTTTCACTTTCACTTTGGAATTTCCAGTCTCCATATCCTTAAGAGTCCCTTCATCCCTCCTGTGTTGAAGGTTTATTTTACTGGATCTTATGTCTCCTTGGCTTCTTCATTCTTGAATTCATCCTCGTTTTGGTGGGTCATGTATTCCAATAGCTTCCCAAGAAAGGTTACATAAGAAATTCAGTTTTGAATTTCTTGCAATAATGCAATGATTTTTATTCTGTTCTCCCACTTGATTGTTTGCCTGAGTATAGAATTTTAGGTTGAAAATAATTTTCCTCCAGAATTTTGAAGGCATTTCCCAATTGCCTTCTGGCTTCCAGTTTTGCTGTTGAGAAATCTAAAGACGTTCTGAATTCTGATCTTTTATTTGTGATCTGTTTTTTTTTAATCTCTAGAAACATAAAGATCTTTTTATCCCTAGATTTCTGAAATTTCATGATAATGTGACTTGATGTGAGTTAATTTCCATCTGTTAGTTATGGGTACTAAGTGGGCCCTTTCAATCTGAAAACCTGTTTTTAAGGTTAGGGAAATTGTAAAGAATTAATTTTAAAAACAATGTTCTCAGTTTTTCTCTTTTCTGTCTTCCTGGAACTCCCAGGCTAGTCTTCTATTTTTCTTTTGTCTTCTATTTCCACCTCTTGGTCTCTTTTTCTGGGAGATATCCTGGACTCTATCATCAATCCTTTTAATGGGTTTTCAACTTTTCTTTACATTCTTAATCTCTAAGAATTCAGTTTTTTTATTGACTATTTTCTGAAACAACATATTTTTCTTATTTTAAGACTTCAATATCTTAACTCTGTCAATATTTCAAATATAGGTGTGGAGATTTTTTGTGTGTTGTTGTTGTTGTTGTTGTGTTAAAGTTTTCTTCTCTCCTGTGAAGTTTCTGTTTTATTTAGGATTCTTTTTGTTCTGTTAGTTTTGGTCTCTATCTTTCACATCAGAGACTGCAATCTGCTGTTGGTTCATTTTTAAGAATGAGAAACTAACAACCTGATGAAATGCTCTGAAATCATAGGTAGAGCTCATCAATTATGAAATGTTCTATGGGATAATCTGTCTGGAATGTTTCAACAGGAAATCTATAGTGCCAACATCTTTTGGTCTTTTCTTTTGGTCGAGTCAGATTTCTCAGAGGAGATACTTGGTCTTTTGCCTGGATGGTAAAATTGTTGTATCTTTTCCCACTGTTAGAAAAGTAATCCAATATGGCTCCCACTGTCAGAATCTGCAGGAACAGAATTCCCAGGCTCCGAAGTTAAGTCAGTTAAATAAACTTGCTGTAGAGTACAAGTGGTGAATATGTTCATTTTTTTTTAACTACTAAAAGGCTGGTAATTGATAAAATTGATAACAGTCATTTAGGATTTTTATTCACCAATTTGTATTGGCATTTGTTTCCATTAATTGCTTTTGCAAATGGTTAATAGTTAAACTCTTCCATAGTTGAATTTACACCTATATGGTCTGCAAATACTATATAATTGAGCGTTAATTAGAATTAATTGAGTATGCCCATTCTCTATACACATTCCAGTCTGCTCCTTTTGGGTTCGGTCTGTCCACAAGTGCCGCATGAAGGGTCTCCTAGAGCTGTAGCTTGTGTTGCTCCCCATTGGAGGGAATAACCCCCTGCTTGTTAAGGGTGGGTCTTTGACTAGGAGGAACCATTACAAAAAGAAACAGGATCAGGCTGGGCACGATGGCTCATTGCCTGTAATCCCAGCACTTTGGGAGGCGGAGATGGGAGTATCATTTGAGGTCAGGAGTTCGAGACCAGCCTGGCCAACATGGTGAAACTCTGCCTTTACTCAAAACACGCATGCGTGTGCGCACACGCACACACACACACACACACATACACACACACACAAGCTGTGTGGGGCAGTGCTACTCGGGAGGCTGAGGCAGGAGAATAGCTTGAACTCAGGAGGTGGAGATTGCAGTGAGTCGAGATCACACCACTGCACTACAGTCTGGGTGACAGAGCAAGACTCAAAAAAAAAAAAAAAAAAAAAGAAAAAAGAAAAAAAGAAAAAGGCAGCTCTGATCTGGAAAAAATAAATTCAATCAAAGATCTCTTAATTGATGGTAGTGAATTTGTGTTTATGGTCATATTCAGTACTTCCTGGGCCTCCCTCCTTTTCCCTTTTATGATTTGATTCCCGGATAATTTGTTCATCATATATCCACCATTTAGTAAAAAAGAGTTTTCATTTTTACTTTCATCTTTCTGGTGAATTGTGAAATCATAGGTTCCTGTCCCAGTTTACTTAGTGAATTTTCATCAGATTTGTCACCATCATCGTGTAGAACTCAAAAAGGTAGAGGGAAATTTCATTTTAGACTCCTATGTTTACTTGTTAGTTTCCCCAAATCACACTTCTTTTCTCACTCTTTGTTCCAATCCTTCGCTTGTATATATCAAAGCAAAGTTCCAAATTCCTTATTTGTATTTATCCGGTCTCTTCATAGGTAGCATCACCAGATATACTTGGAGGTTTGGCAATTTGTTGATGGGACTCTTACCTGTCCCTGTTATTGTTACTCACTCTTTGGTCAGTCATCATGGAGTTCTATGATGGAAGCAATTATCATGAGAGTAAACGGCTTGTGGTAGAACTGCAGGCTTCCTCGCGCATGTTCCTGAGTTAGTGAAAATCCTCAGCTACAAAGTGAGGAGTCGATGCCTCCATCCTCCTTTACTTGCTGCTTAGGAGATGGGCACGTTGGAAGGGTCATTTTATATTCAAATTATAAACCCATTCTTGACAAATCAGATGCTAAGAAATCAGAAATGCTGTTTTTCCGTACAGCTCCTTAACGGTTGCTTTTACCAATTCAGCATTAGGTCGTGACAACATACCTTTGGCCCTGATGGGCTGGGCAGCAGTGAAATGTAATCTACCTCTGGTCGGTGCCTCCAGGCCCAGCAGAGGGTAGTGAAAGGCCAAGCTCAGGGGCTGCTGGAATAGCACGTGCATGGACTGCTAAATACCGTGGCCCTCCCCCAGGCCAAGGCAGCATCCGTTCCTCCACAGTCTGTCGGTTCATGTGACCACTTGTCTGCCTCTCTCATCTTATCAGAACATCTACAGTTTTGTTCCACGGGATTCTTCACCAGGGATCAGATGGCATCCACGTGAGGAACAAGGAGCTTAATTTTGTGAGCCAGTCAATGGAATCTACAGCCAGCAGCCAGGCCAGTGGCCTAAACATAAACCACTGCCTGGGAATGGGAATAAGGGAAAGTCTTGTTTGCTCTGCAGAGCCCAGGTTCAAGTCACAGGTACTGCCTTTGGTTCTGCTCACTGGGAAGAAGCCTCTCGTTCTCCTCTCCTAGGATTCTTCCTCCCCGCCCCCCGAGGGCAGAGTCTAAGGGGACCGCCACCGCAGGCGGTTGTGGAAGTGAAAGAGGCAAAGCCACCCACAAACCGGAGGGCAGCTCGGAGTCCCCCGTGCTTCTCCAGCACTGACGCCGGGGGTCTGCAGGGGGCGCCCTTGCCCAGGCTGGCCTGCGCAGCGCCAAGGCGGGACCAGCCTCTGTGGGGCTGGGCTTTCGGATCTCCTCTTCAGCAGCGGAGCTAGCTTTTGTTTGAACGTGACCGATTCCCGTTGTACAGCTTGGGACCCCGAAGTATTTGATGTTCCTTATTGTCTTAGTTTCCACAAGCAGCTGGTAACTGACAAAGGGAGCATCCTCAGGACTAGAAGCCACAGGCCAAGTCCTCCGCCTCCCTCAGGAATTCCCAAAAGGCTCCAGTCACCATCAGTTAAGGAGACACACTTCATATTCTGATTGGTGATATGGACCCAGAGGGAGGGCGGCGGACACCGTGATCTGCAAGGCTTTGGAGGCAGTGAGTGGCTCGGACCGCATGCAAATTCCGATGCCCTTCTAATAATCCAATACCGAGACGTGGACCCAAGATGCCCATTAATGTCTATGCCTGTGTTTTAGTGGTAGGGGGCTTGAAGAACAAAAGCCTCTCTCTGGTCCAGGGTGAATTCCTCCAGCGGACAGAGACAGAGCCAAACTGAATCTTGGAGGGCGCCTGAATTTTCTCGTGATTCTGGCACGTCCCTTTCAGTCAAAGAAATCGAGGGAAGACAGAGCTTCAAGCACCGTTTTATTCTGAATTACCCTAATTAATTTGTCATCATTGTATAGAGTAACTTCAGTGTCTGAATTAGGCCACTCATTAAAATTCTGCTTTATCGGATTATGGCACATTGCTAGAGAATAGATATTTCACTGTGAAGGGAACTTCTGGTCTCGCCAAATGAAGGCTCGCTAAAAGTAGGGTTGTCAGATTTAGAAAATACAAATACAGGGCACCCAGTGGAATTTGGATTTAAGAGACACAACAAATAACTTTTTATTATAAGTATGTCCCAAATATTTCATGGGATGTGCTTATACTAAAAATCAATTTGTTCTTTTTCTGAAATTCAAATTTAAGTGGGCATTCCGTGTTTTATCTGGCAACCCTAACTGTAAAAAGAGAATTCAAACAATTTAAAAGACCTTAGACCTTCAGTACCATGACAGAGATAATCACCATTAAGGGTTTTGGGTATGTCTTTCCCTTTTTTGTTGTCATTGTTTTTTGTTTGTTTTTGAGATGGAATTTTGCTCTTGTTGCCCAGGCTGGAGTGCAATAGTGCTCACTGCAACCTCTGCCTCCTGTATTCAAGCGATTCTCTTGCCTCAGCCTCCCAAGTAGCTGGGATTACAGGCATGTGCCACCATGCCCGGCTAATTTAGTATTTTTGGTAGAGGTGGGGTTTCACCATGTTGGTCAAGCTGGTCTCGAACTCCTGATCTCAGGTGATCCACCCCCCTCAGCCTCCCAAAGTGCTGGGATTACAGGCAGGAGCCACTGCACCTAGCTTGGGTATGTCTTTCTATGAACTATTCATGAATGTACACAAATATATTTATGTATGTTCAAATCCTGGTTCCTCCAATTGCTAACTGGGTGATCTTGGAAGAGTTATCTAACCTCTCTGGATCTTAGTTTCTTTATCTGTAAAATGAGGATAATAATAGTATCTGTCTCAAAGAGTGTTAATGGGGATTAAATGAATCTGGCATTTAGAAGGCACTGAATGATTGTCTGTTATCAATAATTAGTATCAATAATGATAACTAGGCTGAGCTCGGTGACTCAAGCCTGTGATCCCAGCACTTTGGAAGGTCAAGGTGGACAGATCACTTGAAGTCAGGAGTTCAAGACTAGCCTGGCCAACAAGGTGAAACTATGTCTCTACTAAAAATACAAAATCTAGCCGGGTGTGGTGGCACAGGCCTGTAATCCCAGCTACTCGGGAAGCTGAGGCATGAGAATTGCTTGAATCCAGAAAGTGGAGGTTGCAGTGAGCCAAGATCGCACCACTGCACTCCTGCCTGGGTAACAGAGTGAGACTCTGCCTCAAAACAACTCAACAACAACAAAGTACACACACATACACAAATAATAATATCACTAATATATATCATGTCTTAAAAATTTGAAAATAGATACATACTCTATGAATTGTTCTATACCTTGCCTTTTTCAACTTTTATCTTGTTTATTCTTTTTCACAGATACATATAATTACTTTTAAAAAATTAAGCTCCTATTGATGATCATTTAGGTTATTTTCAACACTTTTTGGCATGTACTGCTGTATAACGTGTGCGCAAACTGATTGCACCACTGGAGCTCCAGTTTTCAACACTTTTCTATCTGAATATTGCTGCAGTGAACATGCTTGTGGTGAAATGATTGCATAAAAGCACTTCTTCTGTGTAGTCTGGACAATGAGCCAGCCAGAATTCAGAGCTTCCCCTCCCTCACTTTTCCCAGCATGGAGGGCTGCAGTTTATCACTGTCAGCAGAGCCAGCACCTCCTTCACCCAGGTGCCGGCAGCTGGCATCCCCAGGCAACAAGGCAAACAATGGCAAAGGGCTGAGACTAGGATGCACAGATGCAAAATTTTAGAGGGCACCAAAATCTCAGTAATCAGATAAGTAATATTTTAATGCAATGTTAAAAATTGATATTAATACAAAATTAATGATGGACAAATAGCAAGCTTTTAAATAAAGACAGGATTAACAACAGTGCCATACAGAGTCATACTGGATTTTATGTTAATTTGTATTTTAAAAAATATTCCACTGAGCCGGGCATGGTGGTTTACACTTGTAATCCCAGCAAGTGTAAAGGCTGAGGTGGGAGGCTCACTTGAGGCCAGGAGTTTGAGACAAGCCTGGGCAACAAGACAAGACAGTTTTTACAAAAAATAACAATTAGCCAGGCGTAATGGTATGCACCTGTAGTCTCAGCTACTTGAGAGGCTAAGGCGGGAGGATCCCTTGAGTCCAGGAGTTTGAGGTTACAGTGAGCTGATTGTGCCACTGCACTCCAACCTGGGTGACAGAGCAAGACCCTGTTTCAAAAACAAACAAAAAAAACCCCCAAATCCCATTTCATTGAAATATAACATCTTGATTACTGAGTTTTTTGATGCCACCTTACATTTTGAACCAGCGGCAAGTGCCCCATTTGCCTCATTATAAGTCCAAGCTCTGGGTGGCACCATATCTGGATGGCAGGCACAAGGTCCAAGTTTGAGCATCATTGATAAAGTGGTTTTAGCGGGCATGATGGCTCGTGCCTGTAATCCCAGCACTTTCAGAGGATAAGGCTGGTGAATTGCCTGAGGCCAGGTGATCAAGACCAGCCTGGCCAACATGGTGAAACCCCATCCTACTAAATATACGAAAATTAGCCCATTGTGGTGGCGCACACCTGTAATCCCAGCTACTCAAGAGGCTGAGGCATGAGAATCACTTGAACCCAGGAAGTGGAGGTTGCAGTGAGCTGAGTTCATGCCACTGCACTCCAGCCTGGGTCACAGAGAGAGACTCTGTCTCAAAAGTAAATTAAAAAATGAAAAGAAAGAAAGAGAGAGAGAGAAGGAAAGAAAAGAGAGAAAAAGAAAGAAAGAAAGAAAGTGGTTCTTGTGCTTGCCTTGAAAGAAGGGAGCCCTTCAAAGAATGGGGTTCTTCCCATGAAACAGCCCCATATTGCATTTACAGTAAGTGACTGGTTTCAGCATACCTGTCCAGCGGTTAATGGGCTGAAGGGAGCCATAGACCACCTCCTGTTGACCCTGATCTTCCTCCATTAAAATCTATTCTTCAATCCACACCACGTGTGTAACAGGGTTCGGGAATTTATTCCTGGAAGTCAGTCCTGAAGGGATCTATCTAACACGACAAATCTTATATATATATGCTTTCATGAACATGCAAATATGTATCTGCAGTATAAATTAAGAAAAGTGAAATTTCTGGCACAAATGATATGTGCATTACAAGTTTGGATAAATATAGCCAATTTCCTCTCCTAAGATAATATATCCATTTACACTCCCACTAAAAGTATGTGAGTATGTTTCTCCATATTCTTGACAATATTGAAAATTGTAGCACTTTTTAATCTTTGCTCATCTTACAGATGAAATAGTATTTCATTTTTGTTTTAATTATTATTTCTTATTATGAGCAACGTTAAGCAACTTTTATCTTCCTATGTATTTATAAAGCAATAAACAGTATGCTCTTCTATGAGTCAATTCTTTAGTCTCATTTTTCAGGTCAACTGTTGGTCTTTTTCTTACTGATTTGCAAATGCTCTTCAGATAAGTTATTTTCTTAATAACTCTCTGGCTACTATATATGTTGCAGATATTATCCCTGATTTGTTTATCTTTTGACTTTTAAATAATTTTTTTCTTGAAGAAATGCTTTACATTCTTACATTGTCAAAGTTACTAATATTTTCCTTTATGATACTAAATGTTATATTTTATATAGAAAGATCTTTCTTACAACAAGTTTATATGCTCTTTGCCTTCTGGTACCTTTATGGATTTATTTCCTCTATTTAAATTCATCTGGGGTCTTTTTTTTTGTATGCGTGAATAGAGAGTAAGAAAGACTTTTTCCCCCCTGAAATGACTAGCCAACATGATTTATTGAATATTTCTGGTTTTGTTTGTTTGTTTGTTTCTGAGACAGAGTTTCACTCTTGTCGTCCTGGCTGGACTGCAATGGTGTGATCTCAGCTCACTGCAACCTCCGCCTCCTGGGTTCAAGTGATTCTTGTGCCTCAGCTTCCGGAGTAGCTGGGATTACAAGTGTGTGCCACTACGCCCAGCTAGTTTTGTATTTTTAGTAGAGATGGGGTTTCACCAGGTTGGCTAGGCTGATCTTGAACTCCTGATCTCAGGTGGTCCACTGCCTCAGCCTCCCAAAGTACTGGAATTACAGGCATGAACCACCATGCCCGGCTGAAAACCTCTGCTTTTTGCCCACTGATTTGAAGTGCCACTCATATCACACTTTAAATCCTCATTTGTATATGGGACTTTTTCTGAATTCTTTAATTTGTTACAATTGTCCACATTTCTGAATAAGCACTAAATTGTTACAAATAAGGTAGATTTTTAATGCATTTTAGTATTTGGTGTTTTTTTTCCCCAGAGTTAATAATTGTCACTTTTTCCTTCATTTCCTCAGGCGTTTTTTCTTGATGTCATTATCATTAATTCAACCTCAAACTCTGTTAGCTTATAAATCTCCTTGCAAGATTGATTATTTTCTCAATTTTATCTCCCTGAAAAAAATCTGGACTTGCCGTTCTCCATAACGGGTGCACATTTTGTATCCCTTTGTCTTCTGTTCTGGTGTCCTGGGATTCCCTTAGCCTGTCTCCCGTGATAGAACTCCAGTTTCCTGAACATTCTATCTTCCTTGTTTTGTTTGCTATCATGTTTGGGTAAAGCACGCCCTTTAGTAGCTTCATAAGGAAGGGTGCATGGGAGATGAATTTTCCCACATCTAAAAATGTCTTTATTTTGCTCTCATATTTGAAAAATGGCTGGACATGGTTTACTCCAGATTGAAAATCATTTTACTCTAGGACTTTGAAGGCGTTGCTGTTTTGCTTTCCAGCTTCCTGTTGAGAAGTCAGAAGTCATTTTTTGTCCCTGATCTTTTATATGGGCCCTTTGGCTTCCTCTCTAGAAACGTGGAAGATTTTTTTCTTTATCCACATTGTGAAAAAATGATGATCCCTTTAATTTGGAAACTCATACTATACATTTCTGGGCAATTTTCTTGAATTATTTCTTTAACGGCTTCCTTCCTTTCATGTTCACTGTTTATTCTTTCTGGGACTCCTACTGTCTGGGTCTTGTTCCACCTGAACTAGGCTACTAAGTTTCTTATCTTTTTGTTCCTATTTTCTACCTCTTTGTATTTGAACTCTACATACTTAGAGATTTCCTCAACATCATCTTTCAAGTTTTCTGTATATTAAAAATTATCTCTACTATCATGTCATTCATTTCCAAGGGCCCTCTCTCATTTTTTTCTCTGTGAATATTTTTTTCTTTGTAGCATTCTATACTTAGTTTATGGGTATAATACTGCAATTGCTTTTAATTTTTCTAAGGACATTGTGATAGTTAATTGGATGTGTCAACTTGACTGGGCCGTAGGGTACCCAGATATTTGGTTAAACATTATTCTGCGTTATCTGCGGGGGTGTGTCTGGATGAGATCAACATTTGAATCAGTAGACTGAGTAAAACAAATTGCCTTCACCAATGTGAGCAAGCCTGATTCAATCTGTGGTATTCAATTTGAATAGAACAAAAAGGCTGAGCAAGAGAGAATCTGCTTTTTCTACCTGAGTCTTTGAGCTGGGCCATTGGGCTTCTGTCTTTGGACATGGACTGGAACTTACATCATCAGCTCTATTGGTTCTCAGGCTTTTAGACTGCAGATCTAGGGACTTCTTGACCTCCATAAT
Source organism: Plecturocebus donacophilus (assembly GCA_004027715.1). Taxonomy (NCBI): domain Eukaryota; kingdom Metazoa; phylum Chordata; class Mammalia; order Primates; family Pitheciidae; genus Plecturocebus; species Plecturocebus donacophilus. The sequence continues at coordinate 18,952 of PVKP010026414.1, read as the reverse complement.
TATGTGAGCCAATTCCTTATAATAATCTCCCCTTTATATATCTACATTTATTGATTTATTTTTATTTATTGCTATTAGCAGGATCAACCAGGTAAATATCTATCTATCTATCTATCTATCTATCTATCTATCTATCTATCTATCTATCTATGTATCCATCCATCCATCTATCTTATTGTTCATTTCTCTGGAGAATCCTAATATTCATATTAATAATAAGATTTGTTTTGCTTGTTTTAGTTTTCTTCTCCTTGTGTAATTGCATAATCCATTTTCTCCAAGTTTCTTTTTCCTATTTGCACATTTAGTTTCTAGTGATTCATGTTAGAAGTTTTCCTCAGTTGCCTCAGGTGATCCTTGGTAGTTTGCTCCTATTTAAGCTGACTGGAAGCTTTGACAGTGCAAGGAAGGATTTATAGTGTATTCTGTTGGACGGTTTCATTGGAGGAAGCCCTGAGGTCTATACCTTTCTGTTTTTACTTGTCAGCTGATCAGATTCCCCAGACATATCTTTTTCCATCTCTGTCTGGAAGGGTGCAAGCCAGGCTGCCAGTGTTCTAGGAGCGGAGGTGGAAGAAGTCAAGAGCTTTCTGCCTCTAGTGGTTGCACCTAATCCTGTTTTCTTTGTAGTGTCCCTGCCCTTGAGAGTGCCTAGTATCCTCCAGATCAGACATCTTCCTCACTCTCATCCCTAGTTTACTCTTTTTCGAGAATAAACCACCAATCTTTTGCTGTGGAGAGACAGGGAGTTGGGTGGATATCTAGGGCTCTAACTCCTTCTGTTAATTAATTAATTAATTTATGACAGAGTCTTGCTCTATCACCCAGGCTGGAGTGCAGTGTTACAATCATAACTCACTATAACCTTGAACTCCTGGGCTCAAGCAATCCTTTCACCTCCACCTCCCAAGTAGCTAGGACTACAGGTGTGTGCTTTTTTTTTTTTTTTTTTTTTGGTGGAGATGAGGTCTTGCTATGTTGCCTAGGCTGGTTTTGAATTACTAACCTCAAGTGATCCTTCCGCCTCTGCCTTCCAGGGTGCTGAGATTACAGATGTGAGCCACTGTGCCAGAAAGTAGCTGGGACTATAGGTGCACGCCAGCACGCCTAGCTAATTTTTTTGTATTTTTTAGTAGAGACAGGGTTTCACCATGTTGGCCAGGATGGTCTCGATCTCTTGACCTCGTGATGCGTCCACCTCGGCCTCCCAAAGTGCTGGGATTACAGGAGTGAGCCACCGCGCCCAGCCTGGAAGATTCTGTAACGTAAATTGACTTGATTTTTATCTTTCTTCACTGACATCTTAGGATTCTGTTTTCTTAGGTCTGAGTCATTTACTTGTGGCATAGCTATTCATTTGTATATTTGTTTTGCAATTAGATACTGGGGTGCATTTGCTTACTCTGAAGTTTTCAAAGTATACAATACCATAATATCTGCAAATAATGAAAATTTTTTTCCCCTACAAACTTCTACACCTTAATATTTATTTTCCTTCTCAATTTGTATTGGCTCATACCATCAGTACAACGTGAAGTAGTATTGACATGGCCGTCCTCGTCTTTTTCCTGGATATACTGGGATTTTTTAGTATTTCATCATTAAGCATGCTGCTGGTTTGGATCTGATTGCATACATTTATTGTGTTAAGGAAATATCCTTCTTTTTCATTAAAAGGTTTGTTTCAGAAATGAATGTTGAATTTTTCTAAATACCTTTTGGTCCCCTACAGATTTTTAAAATCTATATTCATGAGTGAAACTTGCCTGCAGTTTTCTATTCAATGCTGTATTTTTAAGGTTTCAGTATCAGTTTAATATTGCTTTTGTTAAAAAACAAAAACAAAAAAACCTAAAATCTTGCTTTCTCTCTTATACTTTTGAACAGTTTAACAGCACTGGAACTATCTGGTGAGTAATTTAAAAAATTATAGTGTCCAGTACCTGAACAGATTGCCCCTCTACCCTCCTTCGAATCAAATCATAGTTTATAGGGTGATGCCTACTTGTAAGTCAGTTCCGCAAGCTGTGGTCTCAGCAACTACAGAGATAATATTAAATGAAAGACGTGAAATTTACTTTCTAGGAGCTCCAGGGAGCCGGAAAAGGAGGAGAAGGAAAAGGAGGAGGAGGAAGTTAATTGTGTTGTTTGGACAAGAATTTAGTTCAACAGACTATGTTTTTCTACGTCCAATCACAAGACAGGCCTGATAAAATAGGACAAAGTAAAAGGAATTTTTGCTACTCCTTTCTCCCAAGCTCTGAGACTTGGCCTCACAATTCTGTAGTCTCCCCAGGAGCCCTGTAGAAGCTTTCCCAGAGGAAATATGTGAGGCCTTCTCTAGGCCACTGAAACAAGGTCTGAGCTTGCTGCTTGCTGACACACAGCAAAGTGCTGTGTTGGTTTAGTGATTTGCTGATCCCCTTTCTTTGATGAAGGTGTTTGATTCATTGCATCAGCTTGATTTGGCTAATTTAAGACCTGGCTTTTCACAGTTTAACTACTGCCTGGGGAAACACTGAGATGGAAGAGTCTAGAAAAAGTTCAATATATTATAAATGAGAGACTTCTGATTATATCTGCAAATGGAAGTTGCTGCTTCCCAAGGCTTGGTTTCACCATCAGACAGTGGCCAAATGGGACAACTCTTACAGTTCTCCAAGTGTACAGTGAAATGGGGAGGGTTTGGAGATGTCTTCATATTTTAGATGGGCTTGGAGCTTAGGCCACCTCCCCGGTCCCTTTTAACTGTCAGAATTGATGAGAGGGTCTGTATAGCTCAAGTGACCAAGAGCATAGACTCTGGATTAGACAGATGTAGTGTGGATCCCATTTCTGCTCTAATTAGCTCCAGCAGTTGGTTAAATTAATGAACCTCCCCAAGCCTCAGCTTATCTGGAAAATGAGGACAGTCATCAAACCTACCTCAGGAGTCTGATGTGAAGACGAAGTGAGATATTGGCTAAAAGACTCCTGACAGGATGTCAGGCCCATAAGTAAGGACCTATAAGCAATTGTTATTGTTGTTATTATTCTTATTCTTTATGACTTCTGAGACTGATACTTCTGTCACTAAATAAATGAATAAAGCTCCTGCTGATGGAGAGAGACTAGTAAGGGTCAGGCCTGTCTGGGGGTTTGATAGCAGCTGTAGAGTTGCCTAAACCAATTCACCCTGAGGTTAGCAGGGAGATGCTGATCCCTGACTCGCCTGTTCTTGCTTCCACATCTTCTGTCCTAGGGGAAGTGGTAGGGACTTCTTGGATGTGCAAGTTCTGATCTCTGGAAGTAGACCAGGGTCTTTGTTCTAGTTGCGAATGGAGAGTGAACTCCAAGTCAGCACATCTTGTTGTTACTTCTGATTGGTCTTCAACAGAGCAAAGTCCCCCTTGGGGGACTCACCTGCTCCCTGAAGCATCGAACCTGCACTGGGCATCATGCCACCTCTCAGCATCTTCTCTGGGACAACCCTGTGCTGCTCGGCTGCTCTGCCCTTTGACGCTAGCCTCCAGCTGGGTTCTCTCTGTGACTGGAATAGCCTGGACTGGCTGTGGATAAAGAAGTTTGCCTCCTTCTTCCTCATTTTGTCCTCTTTGCAATGTCTTTCCTTTCTCTTCCTACCCCAGGGAATCCCCTAGTCTCCACTTTCTTCAGTTACCCTGTGTTTTCTCATCCTCTTCCATGCTTCTTCCCATTGCAATCAAAATTTAAATCCTTTATTCATAAATTTAATAAATGAATCAAATTACTTAGCGCATGTGTTAAGCTCTTTTGCTTGTAATAAATGGCTTTCTTTGGTTTATCTCAAATAATTCTCTTCCCCCAGTGGGAGGGTGGGTTACATAATTACTGTGAAGAGCCAACATGGTGACTGTGGGAATCGGCACTGTCAGCACCCAGAGTGGCTGCCCAGCTGGGCCTCTTGCAGCTACAGCACAGCTGGGGAACCAGAGTGGGGCTCAGGATGCAGAGCTCTGGAAACAGTAACTTGTCCCCCTTTCAGCAGGAGATTGTCTACTTTTTGGCATGACCGTGACACAGCCTCCTTCTGCCTCTGCTTCTCACACTTTTGTCACTACCGGCTCACCTCTAACTCTTCTTTTCTCCACCCCATGGCTTCTGTTTTCTCCAAGCTTCCACTCATCAAGAGTTCTGGTTCTCAGCGGCTTCTATTACCTCATGGCACTGCCTCTTCTTTACAGTGGAGCCCCTCCTGGGCTGCTGGCTGGGCCACTCATTGGCTGACCCTGCACTAGTTTTCCACTCCTGATCCATTCACCAGTGGACACAGAAGATGCATGGCTCTGAGCCAGGCATTGCGGCTCACACCTGTAATCCCAGCACTTTGGGAGGCCAAGCGGGGGTGGATCGCCTGAGGCCAGGAGTTCAAGACCAGCCTGGCCAACATGGTAAAACCCCGCCTCTACTAAAAATACAAAAAATTAGCCAGGTGTGGTGACTTGTGCCTGTAGTCCCAGCTACTCGGGAGACAGAGGCAGAAGAATCACATGAACTGGGAGGTGGAAGTTGCAGTGAGCTGAGACTGTGACACTGCATTCCAACCTGGGTGACAAGAGTGGAACTCTGTTTCCAAAAAAAAAAAAAAAGACACGTGGCTCTGGACTTGCTCCTTAGCACAGGGACTGTTGGTGTGTCCAGCACTCTGAGCTTGACTTTATCCAAGAAACACCATGATCTTTCTACAAAGAGTTTCAATGATTCCCAAGCTAGATGATTGGCAGAACCTCATGGTAAATCATTTAAAATACAGATTTCTAGAAGCCACTTATTTATAAAACGATTACAGTGATAACACCTACCTTATAGGATTGGTGTGGTTGATTTCTTTCTCTTCCGCTCCCCTGCCAAAATTCTTTGTGCTATGTTTGTAGTGACAAATGTTTGGAAATATAAGTTCCCCCAAATGGGAACTTAATAGTTTAGTGGTTCTCAAGGTCTGAGAAGAGGAGAGAGGGACAGTGCATCAGAAATGCCCAGAGAGTGCCATATACTTGACCTCTGCAACCAGAATGGAGGGGGTGCTAAGCTTCTCCGACTCTATGCCAGCTGCAAACCCTATCTCTACATCACTGCACTAAGTAACTTACAGTATGCCTTTAAAATAGAATCTCATGTAGCCAATCAAATTGGTTTTGCTGAAGTCCATTTTGTTTAACATGCAAAGAAGGTCATGATGGATCATCGAATTAAAAAGGCAGGTTGGAGAACAGTACTATGATTGGATCTAATTTTTAGGGGGAAAACGTTACGTACATCTATGCATAGCTAAGGGCCTGGAATAGTCAAAGTATGGTTGGCAGATCTGCTACCTCAGCATCACCAGGAAGCTTGATAGAAATGTAGCATCTGGATCCCCACTCCAGACCACTGACTAAGAATCTGCATTTTGACAAGATCTCCAGGTGATGGGTGTGGACATTAAAGTGTGAGGTTCACTGCTCTAGAACACTGGTTCTTGTCTTGGGTGCTTATTAGAATTCACCTGGGGAGCATGGGAAAAAAAATCCCCATGCCCCTGTGGTACCCAGACCAATTAATTCCTAGTTTCTGTGGGTAGAGGCTGGCATCATATAGCTTTAAACTCCCAGATGATCCTGACGAGCAGCCAGGAGGAAAACAGCTGCTGTGAGGATATATCCCAGGTGTTAGATTGATTGTTCTGCAGATGGTGAGAATCTGGTGGTTCTTCTTTCTGCTTTTCTATATTTCCTGATGTTTGTCTAAGAAGGACATATAGATTTTGTAATGATAAAGAAATAATTTTTCTTTTTTTTTAGACAGAGTCTTCCTCTGTCGCCACGCTGGAGTGCAGTGGCACAATCCCTGCCTCATCTTCCCGAGTAGCTGGGGCTACAGGCACGTGCCACCATGCTTGGCTAATTTTTTTGTATTTTAGTAGAGATGGGGATTCACCAGGTTGGCCAGGATGGTCTGGATCTCCAGACCTTGTGATCCACCCACCTCAGCCTCCCAAAGTGCTGGGATTACAGGCATGAGCCACCACACCTGGCCAGAAATAATTTTTAACTTAAAAACCCTAAATTAATGCAAGGCTCATCTAAGGCTTAGACAGAAGCCTTGAAATGAGGAAGATGTTTTAGAAGAGGATTCGCAATAGAAAGAAAGGGAGGTCGGATATGGTGGCTCACAGCTGTAGTTTCAGCACTTTGGGAGGCCAAGGTGGGCTGATTTTTTGAGGCCAGGAGCTCAAGACCAGCCTGGGCAACATGGTGAAATCTCATCTCTATAAAAATTAGCTGGGTGTGTAGTAGCACATGCCTGTAGTCCCAGCTAGTCATGGGGCGGAGGTGGGAGGATCACTCGAGCCTGGGAGGCAGAGGCTGCAGGGAGTTGAGATCGCGCCACTGGACTCTAGCTTGGACAACAGAGCCAGACCCTGTCTCAAAAAAAAAAAAAAAAAAAAAAAGAAAAAGAAAAAAAAGAAAAAGAAAAAAAAAAGATTGGGGGCGGGAAGGCAACATGGGCTAAAAAGGTTGAAATTAGGAGTTGCTCCTCACTCCACTTAACACCTGACCTGGTACATCTCTTCCCCTTAAGACAGAAGGAACTAAACACTGCTAGAGTGTATTAATCACTCAGCATTGTAATAGGTGTTTCTTTTCTTCCCTTTTTTATTTTTCTCTTTTGAGACATAGTCTTGTCGCCCAGGCTGGAGTGTTGTGGCTCAATCTCAGCTCAATGCAACCTCTGCTTCCTGGGTTCAAGCAATTCTCTTGCCTCAGTCTCCTGAGTAGCTGAGACTACAGGTGCCCACCACCATGCCCGACTAATTTTTGTATTTTTAGTATAGATGGGATTTCACCATGTTGGCCAGGTTGGTCTTGAATTCCTGACCTCAAGCAATCCGCCTGCCTTGGCCTTTCAAAGTGCTGGGATTACAGCGTGAGCCACTGTGCCTGGCCTGTAATAGGTGTTTCATGGATCCATATGAACTGTGAGTGTAAAATACATACCAGCTATCAAAAAGACTTACTATAAAATAGCTCATGATGTTTCATATTGAATACACATTGAAAGGTATTGTTTTGGATATATTTGGGTTAAATTAAATATATTGTTAAAATTTATTCCACTCATCTCTTTACCTTTTTAAATTAGACTCCTAGAAAATTGAAAATTACATCTGTAGCTCACATTTGTGGTTCACACTTTATTTCTAGATGGTCAGTGGCAGCTAGAATAGCAGACCCATGGGGATTACTTAGGTTGGTTGTTCATTCTTTTTGGATCCCTCCTAAGAGCAGAGAAAGAGGTGAGAGAGGAAGTAACTTCTCCCAAGCCTGTCTGATTGAGGATTGGATGGAAAACAGGTTAAAGTGCATTTGAGGACAACCCTGCTCATTTTCTTTTCTTTAAATTTTATTTTACTTTTTTAACTTTTTTTTTTGAGACCAGGTAATGAGACTGCCTAATTTTTGTATTTTTTGTAAAGATGGGGTTTTGCCATTCACCATGTTGCCCAGGCTGGTCTCAAACTCCTGACCCCAAGTGATTCACCTGCCTCAGCCTCCCTCCCCTCAAAGTCCTGGGATTACAGGTGTGAGCCACTGAGTCCAGCTGATGACCATTTTCTCTAGCCTAGTGGTTCTCAGCCTCAGCTGACCATTAGCATCTCCTGGGGAGCTTTTAAAAATCTGATGCTTGGGGACACTACTGTCCAATTAAATCAGAATCTCTGGAGAATCTGTTTTTCAGAATAGTGAGGCTCAGGCAAGATTGAGAACCGCTGAGTTAGCCAGATTTGTCATCCTTCCCTGGGAACAAACTGTAGGTATCTGGAAAAGTAAGTTAGCAACCTTTAGAAAGCAATAGCCTGTGAAGATTTTGAAGGATATTACTCAGGTCATTATAAATGTTTCTTCAAAAAAAAATTGATACTTTATTTCCCTTTTGTGAATGAACCCTGAAAGAACAAGGTTAGTTCTCTAACCAGGTTAGAGACCTAATCTTGTAAATTCATCCTCTTGGCCACTAGGGGGACGGTATAAAACATGTGTAGTAGGACAGGCCTATGTCCCTGGAGAAATTGCCACCAGTGGAGGTAAGCTGACACTGTCATCTTAGTGTACAAAAGACCAGCACGTATTGCTACTTTTTAACTTTTATATGAGTTAAGTCCTATAAGCTCCCCCAAAGGACCTGATTTTGCCCCCTAGGAATGAAAATATAATCCCTCTGGAGAAAGCAATGTAATTATAGAAAATATTTATTGAGGGCTCACTCTAGGTCGGACATTGTGCTAAATGCTTCATGAACATTATCTTATTTAATTCCTTACAAAAATCCTGTGCAGCAGGTACAATTATCTGTCTTTTCAGATGAAAAACAAGGGCAGCAGCCAGGCACAGTAGCTTATGATTATAATCCCAGCATTTTGGGAGGCCAAGGTGAGAGGGTTGCTTGAGGCCAGGAGTTTGAGGCCAGCCTGGCCAACAAAGAGAGACCCACCCCTCTACAAAAAATGCAAAACTTTAGCTGGCGTGGTGGTGCATGCCTGTAGTCCCAGCTACTCGGGAGGCTGAGGTAGGAGGATTGCTTGAGCCCAGGAGGTCAAGGCTGTAGTGAGCCGTGATCGTGCCACTGCACTGCAGCCTGCATGACAGATGGGACCCTGTCTCAAACAAAACAAAACAATAGCAACAAAATCAAACAAGGCGTGGAATGAGATACCCATGGCTCCAGAGCTGGATAATAAAGCATCTGAACCTTGGCAATCTGTTACCTGGAACCTCCCTCTTACCCTCTAAATATGCTTAGACTTTGACCCAAGGCTTAGAGTTTCTGGACTTGACTCAAGGAAATGATCAGACAACTGCATAATTCAGAACAAAACTGTACCTAGAAAAACCTCTGTTCTTGTAGGAGACTAGTCAAATAAATTATTATGGAGCCATAAAATGAAATAATATGCAACAGCTAAGAGTGCTGATATAGAAGTTTTTTATTTAAATGGAAAAATCTTCATGAAGTATTAAGTTGAAAAAGCAAGTTAGAAAACATATTCAGTATGATATCCAGAAATCAAAAGTTGGCAGATATGTGTAGGTGGGAAGGAACACTAAAATATTAGCAGTGGCTATATTTAAGTGGAATCTCAGAAATTTTAACTTTCATCTTTAAATTTTTCTTTGTATGCTAATTTTTCTATAATATATCTTTTGGGCAGTGATTTTTTAAAAAGCAATGCAAACTAAGATATTTCAGGATATGAAAGAACAATGCCTGATTAAAGGAAGTGGAAGGAGTAAATGGGAACTGGTTCTTGAGATTGTCCTGGGCACTAAATTTAGCTCTGCCAACCAAAGGAAAGAGATAAACATATTGGCTGCACAATTTTCACAAAATTTTATTAAGTGTTTTAGGAAAGGGGCCTCTTAGGTGGTGTTCCTCGTTTCTAATTGTCCACTCTTGTGAATTTCAGAGTGTGGGGCCCTAGACAGATGTCTCACACATGTCTCAATTCTGTGTTACCAAGTGCATTTCACTCAATTGAACTAGAGAGAGTGCCAGATGGAGGGCTGAGCGCTAAACCATCTCTTCCTTGCAACAGCACTCTGATTCCTACCTCCTGCTCATCCTCCATCTTGAATCCCATCCCACACAAATCTTTCTATTGCTTAAGTCTAGTTCAGGCACCTCTGCTAGAGTCGTCAGTTCAAACCCATCTTCCCTTTTGGTGAGCCTATTGCAACACGCGTCCTCGCAGAACAATTCAGTATGAACACAAAAATGCAAAAACTACCCGAGCATGGTGGCACACACCTGTAGTCCCAGCTACTCAGGAGGCTGAGGCATGAGTATCACTTGAACTGCGGAGGCAGAGGTTGCAGTGAGCTGAGGTGGCACCACTGCACTGCAGCCTGGGTAACAGACTGAGACTCTGTCTCAAAACAAAACAATAAAACATGGGGCCATTGAGAATGACATTTTTATGAATATTTAAGTATTTAAAATATTTATAATGAATTGTAAGTAAAAGAGGTTATAAAGCAGGTACACATTATAATATCATTTAAACACACTACATACCTAGAAGAAGGACTGGATTTAGCAAGATGTTAATATGGTTGTTGAGAGTAGAGTCATGGAGAGTTTTTATTTCTGTGCTCTGTGTTCAGAACAAGGTTGCCACATATGGCCTCACAGGTTGTGCACTGCACAACTCCAGGAAGCCCACTTTGTCCTTCTTCATACTTCCAACTTACATAACCTCCTTTATTGCCCACATTTTCTAGAATACACATGTATTAATCTCGTGTAATCAAACAGATAAATACAGTTTTAAAAACTTGCAACCTTGCCTTTTCTTCCTAACATGTTTCAAAGACAAATGAAGTTGACCTAGTTTGTGATTTTTATTAGAACTGGAGAGAATTACTTCTGGACTCTAAAACGATTGTTATAAAGGTAAACTCACCAACTCTTGGGACAATCAAGGAATGTAGTCATGACTGCAGAACTGAGAGGTATTGCTTCATGTGTGTAGGATAAGTAAAGAAAACATATTTGACCTGAGCAAGTTATTCACATTTTTTAAAACCCTGAAATTTATTTTATCTACTAAAAAAATTCAGAACTGCTAATCAGAAATGATGAATATAAGAACGAAATGCTGATATTAAATTCACAACGAAGAAGATTTAAAATGATTTAAATAAAGAGATTTAAAGTAAAATGATTCTCCCCTCATGCACAGGACAAAAAGAGCCTGGTTCTTAATGGCATTCTAGACCAACCCTGGACTTCTTGCCTCTATATTTCTTATATATAAGATAATAAATATTGTTACTGCTTAGGCCACTGTAATCAGGCACTCTGTTCATTGCAGCCAAAGCATTATATATAAAGCATTGAAGCCCTCCATTCCCTAGATAGAGTCAAATACTTCCTCTTCTACGTGCTCACGACCCATTGCACTTCTATTCTAGAATTCAGCATATAGTGTGATGTGGTTGGGCTCTGTGTACCCCAACCAGATCACATCTCAAAGTGTAGTCCTCACGTGTTGAGGGAGGCAGGTGATTGGATCATGGGGACAGTTTCCCGCATGATGCTCTTGTGATAGTGAGTGAGCACTCATGAGATCTGATGGTTTTATGAGGCAGTTTTTCCTGCTCTTGCTTGCTGTCTCTCCTGCTGCCTTGTGAAGAAGGTGCTTTGCTTAGCCTTCCACCATGATTGTAAGTTTCCTGAGGCCTCTCCAGCCATGCGGAACTGTGAGTCAATTAAACCTTTTTCCTTTTAAATGACCCAGTCTTGGGTAGTCTCTTTATAGCAGTGTGAGAATAGACTAATACATAGTGTAATAGTTATTTACATGACTTGTTTGTGAGATCATCCAAAAAATTCATAGATTGTCTTTTATTTCTGCAACCTCAGTACCCTTCTTGGTATCTGACACAGAAATACTTGTTCAATTGATGTCAATAATTTATATATTCACTGTTGTGGGAGATATGGAGGGTGCTCTTTCTTGAGAGTGTAGAGAAGTGGGGGTGCAGCCCATGTGTGTTCACAGATGAGTAGTTCCATACCCTGGGCAAAGCTGTTGGTAAAGGCTGAGCTAGAAACACCCTAGGAGGCCTGGCGTGGTGGTGCGTGCCTCTAGTCCCAGCTACTCAGCAGGCTGAGGCGGGATGATTCCTTGAGTCCAGGAGTTTGAGACCAGTGGGCAACATAGTGAGATCCCATCTCTTTAGAAAAAGAAAAAGGAAAAAGAATACTCTAGGGAGTTCTCCTCACAAGCCTGGAGCCTCTGGCAGGACACTCCAGAACACTGGTAGATGGAATCAAAAGCGACTCTAGATGCAGGATGGGGCAGTATAGAGGAGTATGTCTCTTTCTCCATTTAGATTCTTAGGATTCTTTTTAGAAATTATTATTATTATTATTTTATGCCAAATTGCAGGGCCTTTATTGCTGGCGGCCATGGAGGACTCACGTCTCTCCAACCCGTGGCCCCGAAAGGAGGGTGTCAAGATTTTTTATACCCATAAAACCACCTTGGGGGTGAAGGTGAGGGGCAGAGGGGTGGGGATGAAGGGTTTCAGACATTCCGAGGGCCAGGGGATTCTGCCAATCACCTCCTGGGCGGAGATGAGGGTGAGGGGCTCTGGACATTCCGAGGGCCAGGGGACTTTGGTCATTCTGATTGTTACTTAAGTGGTCATTAGTTTACACATTGTCTGGGTAGGGTGGAAATCACAGACCTTAATTACTTATTACAAGTCGCAGGGGCCAAGATGGCGTGGGTTTGGACTGCTTGCCTGTCACATTAGGAGTTACAGAGAGCAGTTTCAACAGAAAGCTGAGGTATGCAGTTTTACCATGACATGGGGCTTTAACCATGTCACATTCCCCCCTTGTTTTATTTACAGGAATTAAACAACTGATTCCTCCAACAACTTAGTATTGTTTGTTGGTTCTAAGGGCTCATATTAGGGCCTTAATATCATTAACTTTACGGAGTCTACCAGAGATTTTATGAACCTGAGCTTGGCCGGGTGCGGTGGCTCACGTCTGTAATCCCAGCACTTTGGGAGGCTGAGGTGGGTGGATCATGAGGTCAGGAGTTCGAGAGCAGCCTGGCCAATATGATGACACCCTGTCTCTACTAAAAATACAAAAATTAGCCGGGTATGGTGGCGTGAGCCTGTGGTCCCAGCTACTCGGGAGGCTGAGGCAGGAGAATTGCTTGAACCCGGGAGTTGGAGGTTGCAGTGAGCTGAGATCGTGCCACTGCATTCCAGCCTGGCAACAGAGCGAGACTCCAACTCAAAGAAAAAAAAGAAATTATTTTTATTTTATATTTTTACATTTTTGGAGACCAAAATATTGGCTTCATTATAAAGCTAAATTAAGTTATGTGGTATGGTTGTTGAGTGAGCTTGCCATTACTCTTCTTTTTTGAGCTTACCTTCCAAAATGCCATCTTCCACCCTGGTGGAGGGCAGCCCATCCTGCTTGACTTAACACATGGCTAGAGGTCAGCTCAGGATGCATCTGTACTCCACAGATCAGGCTGCAAACTGCAATGGCTGGATGGAGTGAAAGTGAATTCAGAAAGCCAGTCCTGTCTGGGACATAGGAGTTGGGTGATGGGAGGTGGAAAGGAACGGGGAGTGGTGTTGTAGTGGAGTGAGCATAGAAAGTCAACACCAAGACAAAAGTAGGCCAAATTGCAGGGTCTTTATTGCCAGCGGCCATGGAGGACTTGCGTCTCTCCAACCCGTGACCCCAAAAGGAGGGTGTCAAGACCTTTTATACCCGTAAAAAATCACCTTGGGGGTGAGGGTGAGGGGCGGGGGTGGTGAATTCTGTAAATCACCTTCTGGGAGGAGATGAGGGTGAGGGG
>PVKP010026413.1:0-33410 GCA_004027715.1 Plecturocebus donacophilus | reverse complement strand
TTTTTTTTTTTTTTTTTTTTTTTTTTTTTTTTTTTTTTTTTTTTTTTTTTTTTTTTTTTTGGTTTTCATTTGCTTGGTAAATATTCCTCCATTCCTTTATTTTGAGCCTATGTGTGTCTTTGCACATGACATGGGTCTTCTGAATACATCACACCAATGGGTCTTGACTCTTTATCCAATTTGCCAGTCTCTGCCTTTTAACTGGGGAATTTAGCACATTTACATTTAAGGTTAATATTGCTATGTGTGAATTTGATCCTGTCATTATGATGCTAGCTGGTTATTTTGTCCATTAGTTGATGCAGTTTCCTCATAATGTTGATGGCCTTTACAATTTGATATGTTTCTGCAGTGGCTGATACCGGTTTTTTCCTTCCATATTTAGTGCTTCCTTCAGGAGCTCTTGTAAGACAGGCCTGATGATGACAAAATCTCTCAGCACTTGCTTGTTTGCAGATGATTTTATTTCTCCTTCTCTTATGAAACTTAGTTTGGCTGGATGTGAAATTCTGGGTTGAAAATTTTTTTCTTTAAGAATGTTGAATATTGGCCCCCACTCTCTCCTGGCTTATAGGGTTTCTGCGGAGAGATTCACTGTTAGTCTGATGAGTTTCCCTTTGTGGATAACCCATCCTTTCTCTCTGTATTGCCCTTAACATTCGTTTTTTCATTTCAACCTTGGTAAATCTGATGATTATGTGTCTTGGGGTTGCTCTTCTCAAGGAATATCTTAGGGTGTCCCCTGTATTTCCTGAATTTGAATGTTGGCCTGTCTTTCTAGATTGAAAAAGTTCTCCTAGATAATATCCTGAAGAGTGTTTTCCAATTTGGTTCCATTCTCCCTGTCACTTTCAGGTACACCAATCAAATGTAGGTTTGGTCTTTTCACATAGTCCCATATTTCTTGGAGGCTTTGTTTGCTTTTTTTCATTTGTTTTTCTCTAGTCTCATCTTTGTGCTTTATTTTATTAAATTGATCTTCAATTACTGATATCTTTTCTTCCACTTGATCAATTTGGCTCTTGATACTTGTGTATGCTTCACCAAGTTCTTGTGCTATGTTTTTCAGTTCCATCAGGTCATTTATGTTCTTCTCTAAACTGGTTATTCTAGTCAGCAATTCCTCTAACCTTTTTTCAAGGTTCTTAGCTTCTTTGCATTGAGTTAGAATGTGCTCCTTTAGCTTGCAGGAGTTTTTTATCCACCTTCTGAAGCTTACTTCTGTCAATTGATCAAACTTATTCTTCATCCAGTTGTTTTTCCCTTGCTGGCAAGGAGTTTGTGATTTTTAGAGAAGAGGCATTCTGGTGTCTGAAATTTTCAGCCTTTTTGCATTGGTTTTCCCTCAATGTGGATTTATCTACCTTTGGTCTTTGATGTTGGTGACCTTCAAATGGGGATTTTGTGTGGACGTCCTTTTTGTTGACGTCAATCCTATTCATTTCTGTTTATTAGTTTTCCTTCTAACAGTCAGGCCCCTCTGCTGCAGGTCTTCTGGAGTTTGCTAGAGGTCCACTCCGGACCCTGTTTGCCTGGATATCACCAATGGAGGCTGCAGAACAGCAAAGATTGCTGTGTGTTCCTTCCTCTGGAAGCTTTGTCCCAGAGGGGCACCTGCCAGATGCTAGTTGGAGCTCTCCTGTATGAGGTGTCTGTTGACTCCTGCTGGGAGGTGTCTCCCAGTCAGGAGGCATGGGGTTTAGGGACCCACTGGAGGAGGCAGTCTGTTACTTAGCAGAGCTCAAGGGCTGTGCTGGAAGAGCCACTGCTCTCTTCAGAGCCAGCAGGCAGGAATGTTTAAGTCTGCTGAAGCTGCGCCCACAGCCGCCCCTTCCTCCAGGTGTTCTGTCCCAGGGACGTGAGAGTTCTATCTATATGCCCCTGACTAAGGCTGCTGCCTTTATTTCAGAGATACCCTGCCCAGAGAGGAGAAATCTAGACAGAGGCTTTGTGGAGCTGCAGTGGGCTCCAATCAGTCCTGGCGGCTTTGTTTACCCTGTGAGGGGAAAACTGCCTACTCAAGCCTGGGTAATGGCAGACACCCATCTCCCCACCAGCTGGAACTTCCCAGGTCAACTTTGGACTGCTGTGCTGTCAGCAAGAATTTCAACCCAGTGGGTGTTAGATTGCTGGGCTCTGTGGGGGTGGAATCCACTGAGCTAGACCACTTGGCTCCCTGGCTTCAGTCCCCTTTCCAGGGGAGTGAACGGTTCTGTCACACGGATGCCCCAGGAATCACTGAGGTGTGGGAAAAAACAAAAAACAAACAAACAAAAAAAAACTCCTGCAAGCTAACTTGGTGTCTGCCCAAATGACCACCCAGTTTTGTGCTTGAAACCCAGAGCCCTGGTGGCGTAGGCACCCTAGGGAATCTCCTGGTCTATGAGTTGTGAACACCATGGGAAAAACACAGTATCTGGGCTGGAGTGTACCATTTCTCACAGCTCAGTCCCTCAAGGTGTCCCTTGGCTAGGTGAGGGAGTTCCCTGACCCCCTGCACTTCCAAGGTGAGGTGACAGTCCACCCTGCTTTTGCTCACCCTCCGTGGGCTGCACCCACTGTCTAACTAGTACCAACGAGATGAACCAGGTGCCTCAGTTGAAAATGCATGAAGCACCTGCCTTCTGCATTGATCTCACTGGGAGCTGCAGACTGGAGCTCTTCCTATTTGGCCACCTTCCCATCCAAAATTGATTTTGGGTTTCTGGCCTCCAGAATTCCAAGATAATAAATTTTGATTATATTAAGCCATCCAGTTTGTTACAGCAGCTATAGGAAACTAACACTCACGCCAACTGGTCTTCTGCAGCTCAGCTATCAGAACAATACTGTAATGAAGTTTATACCATAAGAGCATCGACTCATAACAACTCTCTACTTTATAAATATTCTTTCATAAATTTTACAGCCAAAATGATACATAGTATGCAGAGTGTGGTTATATTTTATTATATCTGATATGGTGAGGAGCGAAGCCTCTAAAAATAAAATTTCCTAGGAATATAAGTGTCTTACCATGTTCCTGAGTCTGTGGGTCCTGAGATGCTCTCTAGTTACTTGGAAACATTCCCAGTGTCATCTGTAGTTGGATTAATTAACTCTCAGCTTAAGTAATTGGGAGTAACAGCTATTTCATTGTTTAACTACAGATGGATTGCCCTCCCTCCCACACACCAGAATAGGGAGATTAAGCACATGGCCAGAGGAAAAAAATGAATGTACTTTTGATGAGAATAACTTTTTTTGGCCCAGCTTTACTATTAATTAGTGTGTTCACAAGAACTCTGTCCAAGTTATGAAATGTATTTAGGTAATCCCATGTAGAACAAGTAGGCATGTAGAATGCCAAAATCTCATAAGTAGAATGTCGAAATCTCATAAATAGAATGACAAAGTCTGTCTGACATTATAGCTATCTTATGGCATTGAACAATTTTTCCCTGTCTTATATTTTTCTGTGTATCTTGAATTTTTTAACAATAAGCAATAATACCTCTCAAATCAGAAAAAAATATACAAATAAAGAGAAACATCCTAAATTTACTTAGTTTCTATTTATGTTCGAACGTGGAAGCATGGACCCCAGTTACTTTGCGTCAGTGCTTACTTGGTATCAAAGAAGCCTCCTTTGTACTGACTGAGCCCTTAACCTGCTCTAATGCTGGCCTGATTGTATAGACATACTGACTACCCTCCTTTACTCTGTCACTGGAGCAGCAAAGAGCATCATAGAGTATGGCTTATTAAGGTCTCTATCATGGTATAATTGAGCAAGCCAGTGCTGAGACGGTTTCTAACAAAACCTACCATTTATACACACACATAGAGAGAGAGACAGAATCTTGCTCTCACCATATTGGCCAGACTGGTCTCGAACTCCTGACCTCAAGTGATTCATCAGCCTTGGCCTCCAAATGTGCTGGGATTACAGGCAGGAGCCACCACACCTGGCCTACAGCAACATTTTTTTTTAAATAGAAACATACTTGATTCTTCGTCTCAGTTTGACTTGTGAGATGAGCCAAGGAACCTTGTTTTAACTCAAGATTAATTCTAAGTAACTATAAATCTTTATTACTCTTATCAAGACCTTTCATGTGGTTTTCTATTTAGGTAGAAACTAATCCACAAGGTTGGTAACTTACACATGGAGAGAGGTAATTTGCCTTCCTAACCAGTTTCAGTTTCATAATCACAAGCACCATTAATTTCACCTCTGCATATAATTAAGCAAAGACTCAACCAGCTGCAGCCCAGTAAGCTGATCATTCAAAATCCACATATTTAGCTTTGTGTCCTTTCCATTTCTTCCCTCTCGTCTGCCTAGGTAATTGTGAAAAACAAACCCCCAAACATATTCAAAAGCTGTCACAGATCATTGCAGAAGCATAAACTACTTTTAAAAGCATTTTTGCCATGGAGATAGATTCCTGTCATATCTTTCCTTTCAATTAAAGCCTGTCTGGAGTATATTTAGCAGTGGACAATGAAGTCTGTTTATGAAAAGTTGTTATTAATTTGTGCAAACACATTTCTATGAGTTTAAAGCAACTATGAATCACACAAATCCATGTGGGCTAGAAAAAAATTTTAATGTTAGTTTCCAGATCATTTTTACTATGTGAGGTATTTCTTTCCAAAACTAATTACTAAAGGAAGCAGGGCAGGGTTAGAAGAGAAACAGCCAAGCTAAGTAAAAGGAAAAAGAAAAGACTAAGGATTTGTCTTGAAATCAGAGAAATCATAATCACGTAACAATATTTTTTACCCTGCTAGGACAGAAACCAATTTCACAGACTTGAGACACACACCAGAAGAGAACGGGGCTTTTCAGTGAATCATGAACTGCCTCTGACCCTCAGTTCCCATCTCTGGAAATCAGAGCTGTGGGCCAGTTGGGCAGTTTCCATTCTGCATGCAGTGGCATTTGGAGGGTTCTGAGTATGTGCTTAGGGGCAGCCCAAGTTCCACATCCCTGAGTTTTTATCTGTTATATACATTAACTCGCATAAGATTTTTGTTTTAGAAACAAATAAGATGTGACTTTTTGTTGGTTTGTATAAGACAAATTGAAAAATAAGACTGGGCAATGGTAACAATTAGAATAAAATATCTTTACATTTTATGGTGCCCAGCCCCATAAATTATTTACGTTGACAACTATTTCTCCTAGTCCTTGTGTTGCAGTTTAGACAGTATTATTTCACTTTTACAGATGAGATTGATGACTCCAAATACTTGCAGTTTCTTCTCCTTCTCTTACATCCAATTCAGAATGTCACACGTTATAGATAGAATTGCAAAGAATCCATCTGTATCACCAACACTCCTATTTTCTCATTTAGTTTCATTTATTTTTCTCAACTGTAAACTTCTCACATATTTCACTGCTTCCCTCTCTCAACAAATTTAGGCTATATTTCCCCAGGACTGGTCAGAGAACCATTCCCTAAAGAAACTGTCCTCAGTAAGTATGAATTCGTGACCTACAACAGACCCTGAACACACAGATTCTCCTATTTACTCAATATTTATTCATTCCAAAATGATGTATGTCGCTCCTTCAACATATCAGTGATCAGAGCAGGTGAAGACTGCTCCTCACAGGATTTCGAATCTGCACCCTGCAGTATAATTCCAGTCTTTGTAGCATCATATTAATGATGCCTTAATGCTGACTTCCAAGAACAAAAGGATCAACTCCAAAGTACTTCTCAAGACTTCGTCCTGTAAGCCCATTGATTTTCCTTGCAAAGAGCTGAAACTTTTGTGACACTTACAGAGCCACTAATTATGTGGTTTGGTTACCAAGCAGCATTGCCATTTCTATTATCCATTTTCATACTGCTGATAAAGACAAATCTAAGACTGTGCAAGTTACAAAGGAAAGAGGTTTAATGGAGAACTCACAGTTCCACGTGGCTGGAGAAGCCTCACAATCAAGGCAGAAGGAAAGGAGGAGCAAGACACATCTTATGTGGATGGCGTCAGGCAAAGAGAGAGCTTGTGCAGGCAAACTCCTGTTTTTAAAGCCATCAGATGTTCTCAGACTTACTCACTGTCATGAGAACAGCACGAAAGACCCACCCCTATGATTCAGTTATCTCCTACCAGGTCTCTCCCATAACTCATTGCAATTATGGGAGCTACAGGATGAGATTTGAGTGGGAACACAGAGCCAAAACATATCACCACTCAAAGCACACTCCAACAGCAAAAAGGAGTTTCAAAGTAATTGGATTTCTCAAATTATGGGAAGGGGGTACATGAACCAGGATCATATTTCTTAGCACCCCCTTTTGTTCCAGCCACTTCTCTCACATCCTTTCTGCTGTGCTTCTCTTACCCAATCTCCCTGGAAAACCCCTTGACAGACTCTAGCCAACCTCTTCCTCTTTCCCCTGTCTTCCATGTCCTCTAGACTCTTCATCAGAAAAATCCAAACTTCCAGCTTGGCAAGAAAGGAACACCCTTGGATTACAGGAGAAGGAAAAAAAGGTGAGGATGCCAAGCCAAGCCAAAGGGAAGCAAAGGCCAGACACTCCATGATTTAATCATGTTACAGCCTCACAAAGATGCAAAAGATTCCTGTCTACTTGCTGTGGTATGCAATTCCCTCCTGGAGAGAGGAGTTTCAATTAGTTGGTTTTACATTTTCTTCTTTTATAAATGTATGCTCCCAAATCTACTTAAAGATCACTCCTTACACACACACACACACACACACACACACGCACACACACACACACACACACACACACACACTTGCACATACATGCATACCCACAGCTCTCTCATACATGGTCATGATGTGAGATACCATCTCTTTTACAGCTTAAACATATTGGTCAGCTCTGCTATCTTGAGCACTTTATGAAATGGCCTTCAGTAGATCATAAAACAACAGAAATTTGAATGGCCTGAAACTCTTCTCCAGTTCTAACAATGAGGTATTCTGAAAGCCAAGGCAAAGTTCCAGAATGGAATGAAAACCAAAACAAAATAAATTGATTCACACTTTTTGTGATATTTGTTACCAACAGCCCAAAAGTGACCAAAAATCGTAATCATGGCACTTTTAAATCTGGTAGGATTATTAATGATATTGAAATCAGTCCCCTCAACTTAGATATGAGAAAACTGAGAACAGTTTCTTTATCTGTCACCAGATGCATTGGAACCTCTGCCTAGGCTCCAAAGAGACTTAATTTATCTTCAAACAGCAAAATTTGAGATCACATATGCTTTCCTATTTTCAGATCATAATGAATAAAAGAAATGGAAAGAGACAGAAAAGAAGGAATGAGAGAGAGAATGTGTCAAGTTAAAATGTCAAAGGGACACAGATACCAACTGAAGGAACTCTCAATAGCTAAAGCTGAACAACGTGATGGATGAATAAATTAGTATTTATAGCCCAAAGTGTAAAGTAAATATTCATGAATATGTAGTGATATAAATAAATTATTAAATAAATAATCAGAGGAAAGTAGACAAATATTTCATTGAGAATAATTTCAAATAATTTGTGTGACTACTTCACCCTCAAGAAGGTGGAGCATAATTCCCCACCCCTTATGTGTGGGATACACAGAGTAACTTCCTTCCAAAAATAGAGAAAAGATGAAAATAAGAATAATTTTACCAAGAATAAATCTGACAAATATCACCTCAAGCAGATGATCAAGTTTATCATCAATTATGACAAGTTATGTGGGTAACCTTGGTATGAAATGGCACTTTATGAATCTCCCCAGTAACCTGTGATCTCAATCCAGTCATGACAAAAACATCAGGCCTATGCCAGTGGAGGGACACTCTACAAATACCCTACCTCTACTCCTAAAAACTTCTCAGGTCATCAAAAACAAACAAACAAAACACTGAGAAACTTTCATGACCAAGAGGAGCCTGAGGAGACATGAGGACAAAATGCAATGTTACTCTGGTTAGGAGCCTAGAACAGATAAAGAACACTAATGAAACATTAAGGAAATCTGTATAAAGCATGGACTTTAGATGATATAACATATCAATATTGGTTTATCAATTATAACAATTTTTACCATAATAACATAATAATAGGAGAAGCTAGGTGTGAGGATATATTAGAATTCTCTACATTGTTTTCACAATTTTTCTGCAAATCTAAAACTGTTCTGAAAATAAAGTATTTTAAACAGTGATTTAAATGAATCAGATTCTAAATGCAAAAGAAAATTAAGAATATTTTAATTATTTTTTGCCTATGTCTTTTAAGCACTTTATATAGCAAAAATGTAAGAAATCTAAATTAGAGGGAACAAAAGAAAGTTTATGAATAAGTGTAATGCTATGTCAACTTAAAAAGAAGGAAAGGATAGTAAACTGCAAAAAAAAGCAGATAAAAGTCTGCTTTGTTTTAGACATTATATTGTACATGCGTTTAAAATTAGCAAGGTATAACATTTACTCTTCAACATGTATCTTGAAAGAGTCACAGTGCTTGAGAGTCAATTAGAAAATAATCCATGTGAAATTTTTATTAGACCAAATTTACTGTGAAATTACTGCCAAGATAATACTTAGGTCTATTTTCTTGAGTTATTTCCTAGTTTTCAGCCTTTTAGTTAGAGCTTCAGATTATACCAAATGCCTTGGAAAGCAATGTTTTAAGTTGTAATTACAATACCCTAGAGGTATCACATATTGTTTCTCTTTGCCTAGACATAGCATCTAGTAAAATATTTGATGAATGAATAAAATTTCTTTTT
Source organism: Plecturocebus donacophilus (assembly GCA_004027715.1). NCBI lineage: Eukaryota > Metazoa > Chordata > Mammalia > Primates > Pitheciidae > Plecturocebus > Plecturocebus donacophilus. Next base: position 24,657 of record PVKP010026413.1, on the reverse strand, counting down.
GTTGTTTCATTTAGTACACTTTCTGTCTCTCGACTATCTTGTGAGTGTGATCATAAGCTGGTTTGGTGCCTCAGCTTTCTACCAAATGCATGATCTCACACATAATCCTAACTGGAAGGCCTTGATTAACAGATGATACAGATCTCTGTACCTTCTGGACTTGTGTAGCTCTTTGTGTGTTAGTTAAATTTATAAACTGGAGGGGGATAAAGCTGCTATAGCACATAGATCTCTTTGCATTATCTTAACAATTGTTATTCCATTAATGCTATTTTATTGGAAGATAGAAATGGAACTCCTTAGTCTCTCATATTCTGTCTATCTGTACAAATCCAACCAATATCTATTAGCTTTTGCTGCATAACAAAACACCTTGAAACTTAGTGGTTTAAAACAACACCTTTGTATTTAGCTCATGATCCTCTGAGTTGTCTGAGATTGATGGGATTTTCTTCACGTTGGATCTCATCTTACAGGGAGCGAGATCATTCTTTTCAAATGGAACAGTCCCAGAACAAGAAAGAATGACTTCAATGCACAAGAACTTTTCAAAACTCTGCTTGTAATATGTTTTCCAGTGTGCCACTGGCCAAAGCAAGTCACATAGATAAATCCACACGTAAGGGGTTAAGAAGTAAATTCCACCTCTTAATGAGGGAAACTGCTAAATATTGTGTCTATTTTGTTTTAATTTACCACAGTCCACTCTCTGGGTTAAATTATTTAAATTATTCACAATGCAAAATACACTGACCCTCTATGACTGCCTCAGAATCTGATCCAATATGACAGCAGTCTCAAGATCTAATATCTTGCAATTTGTATCTTGCTCATATGCGGAGGAGGGTCCTCACGTGTTACATATTGACACTTCCTTTTGACTCAGAGACCTCTCAAACTTAAGAAAAAATATCTGCTCTTTACATACCTAACATACAATGCTGAAACAGGGACAAAATAATCATCACAGAGATTCTCATTTGAAAATAAAAGAAAGGAGAGACATAAATGGTTGCTGTTTTGTAGCAAGTCTGAATTCCAGCTGGATATGTACTGTCAGATTTTCCAAATAGAATCACATGGAATGATCCCTGATTAGAATGCAATTCTGCTTCCAGAAAGTGGTTTCTTCCCCCATTGTTCTTTGTTTCTTGGTTCTACTCCCTACAGTCTTGTTTTCACCATCTGAGATGTCCTTCATTTTCCATAAGAAACGACACATGTTTGAAACTGAAAAGTGTTCTCAGATTGCTTCCTTCCTACTTGTAAAAATTTGGGAGCCCACTTAAAAAATTTTTTTGAATCATCCCTGTCCATTTTAGTCCAGATTTACAGTGCTTTTGCCCTGCAACTCTCTTTAAAAACATTGGGAGTTTGTGATTATTCTAATTTGAGTCCACTTCATAACTCTCCACAATTCTCTTTGTGACACACCTGTCTCTATTTAGGGTGTGCCTGACTACTGTGAGAGAATGCCTATAAGTCTTAGAAACTCTTTTATTTAACTGAAAGTCTACTATGCATTATAAATTTAAGCAAATTTTAACAAATCTTAACAGATTTCTAGAAGACTTAACAAAGGGTTGTATAACTGAAACTTTAATTTCATTTTGCATTAATTACTTATTTCATTTTGAGGTCTTACACTAGTTGCAAAAACTAGAGATAAGAGAATTCTATTTTCCAATTCAGAAAATTCTAAGACCCCTGTATTTCCTCTAAATTCTATCCTCTAAATTCTAAAGAAATAACTGTTCAGTTATTTACCTTTTACCTTTCTTGAAATAACTTATCATACTCATGTAGAAGAAGCTAATTGACACTTTCAACACTCTGCTTGGAAGTTTCCTTCTCCACATCCACAAGTTCATTAAGTACAGTCTGTCTTCCAAATTATTATGGTAACAGTTCTGCCAGTAGTTTTGCTACCACATCATACTCGTGTCCATTTGTTTCTGCCTGCTGTAGCAGTTTCAGGTCACCACCTACATTTTTCATTTTGACATTTTACCAGCAGTTTCTAACAGTTTCCTTCCTAATTTGTTAACCTTTACCAGCTACCTAATCCTTAAATCAATGTCATATATTTTAGGTTTTGTTATGGACGCATACCACTGTACATCTTGTGTTGATTAGTTATTGCTGTATAATAAACCATTCTAAAACTTAATGACATACAACAACAACCATTCCATTTAGTTGACAATTCTCAAAGTGGTTTGGATGGCTCAGATCATGTTCCAAATTATTCTTCATCCTCAGTTAACTAGCCCAGGTGTCTTTGTAAGACACGGTCTCAGGGGTCCCAGCAACAAGAGGTATCAAGTCCCAGTGCACAAGCGCTGCTCAAGTCCCATTGGCCAAAGCAAACACATAGCTAAGCTCAGATTTAAGAGGTAAATGAATTGATTCCACCTCTTGATCGGAGGAACTGCAAAAGATTACAGTCACTTAATTTCAGTCTACCACACAGCCAATCATTCAAAACAGCTCAAATTTCACACCCTTTAATAATTGGTTACTGGTTGCTTTCTCCTCTCCCTGTCTGTCTCTCTCTGTATCTTTGTCTCCCTGCAACCCCCACATTTTCCCAGATTTTGTACCAAGAGACCTGGATCATGGGTCTGACTCTACCATCAAACGGTAACCTTAAGTAAATCATTGCATTTTTCAGAATCATAATTTCCTCATCTAATCAAAGCTCATTCCTCATTCCTAATCAAAGCTCATTGATGATAAGAACTAAAATCATATCTTTTAGAGGTAGATAAAAGATATGATTTTACCAAAGCCTGCAGCAGTAAAAATATGGTTTGAAATAGGAGGAAAATATGCAGCTACCGTCAAGTCAAACCAGGAAGGACGGTACCCTCCTATTTCCTGTCAACATGGAATTAAGTCTGGGTTTTGAATTATTTTTCCACTTAAAATGCTGTGTCAAATATCTTCACCTTACTAAAATCAAATCCTTGCTCATTGGAGAGTCTTGACTTTCCCTTGAGTTCATCTCATTTCTGTTTTTCTTTTCAATCTCGTCTATTCTTTACAGAAATACAGCATGCAAATCCTTTTTTTCCAGTTTACGTTCCAATGTTTATCAGCATCAATCTAAGAAAGTTTAAAGCACATTGGTTTATTAAATATTTGGTGCAAATCTATTACGTGCTGAGAGGGATAAACTGCTAAGCAGAAATAGATGCAGTCCCTGTCTCCATGTAACTCTATACTTGTAGGAGAATCAGGTATTTATCAAATAGAGACATAAAGAAAACTAAATCAAATTATAGTAGCTACTACCAAAAGAATATACAGATTACTAAAACTGCATATAAAAGGAGGTCTAGCCAATGGTAGGAATATCAGGGAAGACAATCAGAAGAAGCAAATTTAAATTGAGATGTGAAAAATGATGAGAACTTAGCCAGAAAAAGGAGAGGGTGAGTAGTGGAAGCACAATATTATAAGCAAAAGAAACATTTTTCACCTGTGAATTATAGTACCTTGGACAAGTTCCTTGAGCTCAGATTTTGAGCCTATTTGGAGCTGGACTTCCTGAATTTGAATTGTGGATTTGCCACTTAACTAGCTGTGTGATCCTGGGCAACGCATTCACCCAGTGTTCTTTATCTTCCTCCCGACAACATCAGGGTAACCTTAACTACTTCAACTATCATAGAATTGCTGGGAGGCTTGCATGAGTTCCTTTGGGAAGCATTAAAACAGTTGTTGGTACATAGTAGATGCTCCATGAATGTTAGCTTTTATTAGGAAGAAAGATATTTCACATCAGTGCAATTAGGCATTTAGAAATCATTCTATGACGTTTAAGAAAATTAAGACTCAAAAAGTATAAGTACCTTCTCAAGTTTACTTAGCTAACCGCATGATCTGAGACTCAAACACACAGTTTTTGATTCCAACTTGCTACATGAGGCCTCCTGAAGCCTCGGTAAAAAAAATGTCTCCTTGAAACTTCAAGCAAGGACCTTTGGTTAATTGACTTAGTAATATTGCCATTGGCTATAATGTCCCTTGGTCTTTTCCAAATCAGTAAAGACTAATTTTCTGAGATAGTCTTGAGCTCTGGAGAAATAAATGTGGATTTGTGTCATTGAATTTTTTGTGTTAGAATACTTTAACTGTAGCACTAAGAAAATTATGCTTATAACAGGAAATATGTCTCAGATTTGAATATAGACACTAAGATGAAAAGACAAAAAAAAAATGCACTGGACCTTCAAGCCCTCTTCATTGTATAAGGACAAAAAAAGAGCTTTTTACTTTATAAAATAAATAGTCAAGATGCCCCAGCCACGTGTGGTGACTCACACCTGTAACCCCAGCACTTTGGGAGGCCGAGGTGGGCAGATCAGCTGAGGTCAAGAGTTTAAGACCAGCCTGGTCAACATGGTGAAACCCCATCTCAACTGAAAATACAAAAATTAGCTGGATGTGGTGGCAAGTGCCTGTAATCCCAGCTACTTGAGAGATTGAGGCAAGGGAATCCCTTGAACCCAGGAGGTGGACGTTGCGGTGAGCTGAGATCACGCTGCTGCACTCCACACTGGGCGACAGAGCAAGACTCCAACTCAAAAAAAAAGAAAGAAAGAAAGAAAAAACAATGCCCCTATGCAATAAGCTGCCAGTGTCAAATGGTGACGGGAAAATATCACAATAGAGCTGAGTCAGACCCAGTTCTGTCTGGCTCCAAACTCTTGTGCTGTCCACCACAGCACTCCTATCAATGCAGGCTGCCACCAAGGGTTATTTGCAATGGCTCTATTACAATCTCCTGGAAGAGAGAAAAAGAGATAGAAGGGCTGGTGAAAAAGCACTAAAATGTGTGGAAACCTAGGGTTGGGAATAGCTTTAGGATTCACCTGGTATATGTCTAAAAGGGGACTGTAGTTCATTTTTCATAGGCCAAGAACATTCAGATTTGGAAAAAAGAAGTCATTAAGGCCTAACAAATCCATAATATTCATCCTTATCTTTCTCTCATCTTTTGGTTTGGATTCCAAGGCAACCTATATTTACTAAGCAATTTTATGTGTATTTGCTGAGGGCAGGTGATTTCTATCCCTCAGCTGGTGCAGGGTTGGGGAGAAGCTGTCCAGAGAGAGGACATTTAGAAGTTAGAAGGAATCTTGTTCAATGTTGTGAAAATTCTTAGGCTAAAGTCTTTAAAAGTGACTGAGTTAAAACTCTGTTGTATGCATTATCTGAAACATAAATTACTATCAAGAAGACAAGGAGGAGAGAGAAAAAGACAGAGAAGACAGAAGGGAAAAAACACAAGTGTGTGTGTAGCTCCCCTGAGGGCCCTAGCTAAATTCTTGGCAATTTTCACTGCTTGCCTTCACACTCCTAGGGCATTTTGTCTGCACTCACTCCTCTCTCCACCCACTCATTGTTCTGCACTCTGACATCTGCTTCTGCCACTGCACAGAAGCAGAAGATGCTGGCTAACCTGTAGGGAAGCCATATGCCAATGGTACGACAGGGGCCTGGACGTCAGGGCCTCAAATTCAGAAACTCCCCTTCCCCACCTCACATTTCTCAGTCTCTCTGCCTGAGGACCTTTTCCAGCACAGAGGGGGATTTCTTTACCTGTGAGCAAGAGACCCTACATGTGCAGGGGATTGAATGCCACCCCAGGGGTAACCCTCAGCCATGGAGGAGCAGGTATCTGTGTCTGTGAATAAATACTCCATCTTGACACCAGCCTAGGTGGAATATTTCTGAGGGGCAATCTCATGTTTCCTTAGGTAGACTCACGTGGAATGAAGCTCAGCTATACACAGAAGTAATTATCTCACTAACATGCCCTCAGTGGCTTCTCTAGCTTCTCCACTTCGTTTCCCCCATTTCTGACTCATTTCATCATGTCTATCATGGAAATAGTTCCCAAATAAATAGTTTCTTCCAAGTACTCATCTCAAAGCCTTCTTTAAGGTGAATTCAAACCGAGACACTAGTGTATCCCTTTCTTGACATCAGTGTATCTGCAATATAATAGTAATTCGATTAATATTAATGCTCATTACGATTGATTATTAAAGCAAAAGCAAGTCAATATTTTTGAGGGACACCACTGCTCCACTTTTTCACTCTGGATTCCATCAGGGAAACATAATCTCCCCAGGTCTCCATGTAGAAGAGTTTTACTGCAGGGCATTAGAGGCTCATATAGAGCCTTTGGAAGAGCTAGGGAATCAAAGGTCAGAAAAGCTACAGATAGAAGCATGTGATTCTCAGGCACACACCAGGAAACCACTGCAAACCTTATGGCTGCCATCTGTCCAGACATCAGCTTACAACTGCAGCTGGAGAATGACACCTTCTCTTCCACCTTCCAAATGCTGTGCAGATTAGAAGATTCTAATCTAGAACTATAAGAGGGAAAGGATGGTGAAAAATAAGGTTCCAGGTTTCTGCCCTGCAATGCAGAGGGAAATGCAGAAAAGCAGGTGGCACATTTATGTGTATAGCAGATAACACAGGTCACCCAGGTAGAATTTCATCAGCAGAGGCCAGAAGCCTGACACTTAAGACAGTGCTGAATAAACACTGATAAATGCTTGCTACCCCATTTCTTCTTTTCTAAACTCCACGAGGACCATCATCTATCATTCTGTTTGACATGATTTTGCAGAGAGGTTCTAGTTTGGCCACCAGAGACATCTATAAGAGCAAGGCTTTCCTAATCTTACATACCCAGTTTCCTTGACTGGCCAGCTGTCCCTACATAGGCTTTGCAGTCAAGCATTTACAAAACATATTAGTATATCCAAATCTTACATCATTTTCACCACCCCATCCCACTACAGCTACTATCACTCCTGAATCCTGCTTCTCCTACCTGAAGAGTTCTCTAAGTTATATCAGTCTAGTAAGCATATGCTTGTTTATATACTTTAAGGCACCTATTGAGAGCTGACTCTTACACAATTTACTCCAAGTGGGACTATCTGCAGACTGATGGAAAACTGAAATTTTCATATTTTCTACAGAACTGATCATTGCTTCTGTCTGGTATAAACCTCAAACTTTTTTCAGTGTCATCTTTGTGACGTGGCACCACAGGTCACCTTGTCCTGCTCATTTCCTTCCTTTTTGCTTTGATTTTCCTTACACTGCACTTCTTTTGTTCTGTTCCCAAGTCCAGCCTTTCTTTCTGTTTCATGCCTGTCCCCTCTTCCTTCCTTCCAGTCTTTACCTGCACTTTTCTACCTCTGTTTCTATGGAAGTCCTTAACACTTGAAGGCATAACTGATCACTTTGAGAACTGATCACTTCGAGATTCTGATAAACCTACAGACCTTCAACTCACAGGAAAATTCACATAAGCATGTATTGGAAAGAGGCAGGGAAGGGAGTTAATTCACATTTTCATCTTCTTCTTTTGCCTCACTGGGCATGCAGCCCTGTGCCAGTCTTCCCTGGTCATAACAGTCAGCTATTGCCAACAAGGAAGCGTAGTCACCCTGCGTGCCGCAGTTCTCACGTGGCATGGATGTTAGAGAACTAAACACCATGCCGTGTGGCCTGCCCTGCCACAATGGGACACATGGCAAGGTGAGCTAACACCACAGAGGTTGTGTTGATGGAGGCTGGATAGAGGATGAGCTGAGAACTAGTGAGATATGAGAGAAGTCTAGTCAGCAAGGGCAGGATGGTCACTGCTCCCTGGGATCATGCCTGTACCTCACAGTAAAACATTCAAGGCCGACAGAACTGCACAGCAGTCAGGTGGGCCAGGGACCGTGTCCTTGAATACCAATGGGTACCTGCCATAACAATCCGAAGATCCACTGGAGGCCCCTTCCTCATCCCCTCCGTATCATGGTAGTGAGAGACAGGAGATGCAGACTCTCTGAAAGCCAATGCTTTGGATTCCTGGCAAGTTAGGAAATTACTGAAAGGGACTTTTCATATTTCTCAAATGAGCTAAATTTAAACCAGATTGGACATTTAATTGGTTTAATTTTCTCCTTACCAGCAGATGAGCATTCAGGAGAGAAAAACTGATCAGTAACAGACTAAATTAATTTATTGAACTTTTTTCCTGCACAACCAATTTAGAATGTGAGTTGCATTTTTTAAATAAAAACATACACAAAAAGGTGCATTTTTTTTTTCAGGCATTCACACAGCACGTCTGATGGTTAAGATTCCTATTCTATATTCATACCCTCAAAATACCATTTACTCAACATGGTTACACTCCTTTTCACTGTCTGTATTACCAATCCAAATGTATAATTTATACTAGCAAGTTGTCAACTTAGATGTTCCATAGGCAAGCTGAAACTCAATGGATGCACAGTTGGCTCCATCTCACCTTGCTCTTGTTGTCGTGAGCAAGGCTTTTCTATGTCCCAGTTTCCCTTGCCCACAGCATCGAAGACTCCTATGTCTCCTTCCTTTCTGCTTTATTTCCAACCATACCTAAAGTCAAATCCTGATGCTTGTTTTTTTTTTGTTGTTGTATATCTAGGTATCACCTCTTATCTCACCATTTTCACATTCACATTACTTTTGCACATCAAGATATTGCAAATCCTCTCAGCTTCTCCTCATGACCTCAGTATCTGGGCCCATTAGTCCATCTCCAGCAATCTCAGATAATTATTCTAAGTTGTGATTTCATCATGCCTTTTCCTGCCCAATATTTTTTTTTTTCCATTACCAAGACGTTTTCATGAACTTCAGGTCTACCTTCCCAATTGCTTGCTGGATGTCTCTACAAAGATGTCCCCAGAGTACTCAAATCTATTTTTTTATACCAAAGTCATTTTCTTTACTAGGGCACCCAAGCCTTCACTCCCAGTCAGCTCCTCCTCCTCTAATCCATGTCTCAGATAGTCACACCAAGAACCTGCTGGTCATCAGTTTGGAGCTAACAGTCTTCTCAAGGAGTCTTGCCTCCTTTGCATCACCAGATTCAACAGGTCACAAAATCATGTTGATTTTCTTACAAAACAACTTGAGCATGTTACAGCCTTTCCATTTGTGCCTCTCAATTCCAGTGCCCTTCATTTTCCCTGCCCTGCATCTCTCAGCTTATCATTTTATACTTTAAATGCCTGTTGAATTGTTTTCCTAAACCATGCATCTTATCATGTCACTAGCTTACTTAAAACCTTTTGTCTTTCCCGTTCAGTAAAATGCAAGAAAACTTGCCATGACACATCAGGTGCCAGATAGCCTCATTTTAAGCATATTCCCTTTTGCATCACATAATCCACTATTCCCTGTGAGAGTTGTCAGAATGAGCAAATAAAAATACAGGATGCCCAGATAAGCAGCAATATTTGGAACATACACTGCAATATTTGTTTATCTGAAATTCAAATTTAACTGGATTTCTTTATTTTATCTGGCAACACTATTCCATAAAGCATATTTCAAATGCACCATACATTTACAAACCTATGTGATCTTGTTTGTAGTGGCTGTTCTCTTCAATTGGAATTATTCACCCTACTCTTTCACCTATTAATATCTCATCCATTTTATACATTTTAAAACCAATAGACAAGATCCATCCCCTCTTTCCTCCTGGGTTGGGCCTTGTCTAAAGTCCTGTAGTGGAATACAATTAAGACTTGACCTTCTGCTTTCCTAAGGTGGCCTTTATTAAAGGTAGAAATCTCTATGATATCACCCAAGGGGAGAAGGGTGGAAGGCAGAAATGCTTGCCTAACATAATAATGTCAAGGATTTTGTTTTCAAAAAATAGATTTAAAAATTCACTAATAAAAGGGATACAGATCTCTCTCAGGAGGTATGGTAGAGAATAAATCCCTCTAGTGACAAGGTTTGTTTGATCAGATACTTAATAGGGGTATAGTCGAAGGTATCTGTGTTTCCTCACATGCCTAGGGAGTGGGTAGGGAAGAAACCAGCAAACCCCAAGACAAAGCTATCTCTTTCAGTGAAAATACATAGACATTCTGACACAGGTGTGGCTAAGGCCACTAAGCTTGTGAGACACTAAATGGACCTAAGGAGATTGAGCTTTCATTAGGAAAGAATCAGAACGGGGAAGGTAGAGGGTACTCTCCATTGCCTCTTTCCATTCCATTCTGGTTTCCCTGGACAGAAGGCAAAGACCATAACTAATGCAGTGCTGTCTTTAAACTCCAGGTCCTCATGTGCACAGAACAGGGAAAATACTTATAAACATGTGTCCACAAATGAACTACAATACAGTCAGTCCCACTAAAGCTTCCTGAGTGTATCTCAGGCACTCTGCCATGGCCAGGCCCAGTACATAATCTGGGGGATTCAGTATCAAATGAAAATGCTGGGAATCTTGTTCAAAAATTGTTGAGAATTTTAATTCCAGTGCCATTTCTATACAGAGCCCTGTGGGTTGCACAGGTCACATGCCCGTGAAGTTCATAAAAGCCCTGGTCACCAACCCATGGGAAGGATATTATTATATCAAGTTACATATTAAGGAACAGAAGCTGGGTAAATTTATGTTCTTTACTAGAACTCATATCACTAGCAGGAAATAGAGTTTACATTAAAACTCAATCCAAAGGACTTTGTATGAAATCTCTAGAGTGTTGGTGGGAATCATTGAAATGTAAATTTTTTAGATTTTATTGGCTATTTTGTCTGTTGTTGTCTGTTTATGGAAGACTGCATATAGGGTCTGCTCATTTTACTCCAGTTTTGCTTTTTGTCAACAACCAGGGCTGGGATCAGAGAAGAGTGAGGTACCCACTTGTTCTGGCCCAAAATTTAAGGGGTTAAAAAAACTCAGGAAATGAGGTAAATAATATGCAATGTGGTATCTTCTAAATATCTAAATAATGTTTTAAAAATTCACAGAGAACAAAATATCAAACTTGTAGATAAAGACAGGCAATGGTTATTTCTTTTACAACCTTGCATTACTATGAAATGGGAACAGTCTGTTTCCAATCAACCTGCAGTTCCCTGGCTTGTGGCCATCGGGTCCCCAGCAGGGCAGGTTTATGAGGGTTGACAAAGGTGTGTGAACAGGGTGGACAATGAAAGTCTTTATACATAGTCATGTTTTCTGATTATAGAATGCTTACTAACATTTTCTAGTTGATTCAAAATATAGGAGAATATTTTGATGTGTATGTTTAAGAGGAATGTATTTTTTCTTTTTTCACCTCAGGCTTCAATATGGCTTGGCATGACTCTGTTGACAACTAATTGTATTCTTGAGTATCAATTTACATAAGGCCTATGATTCATGGTATGCTCCATATGTTATGAAGTTGGTGATACACACTCACTCTGTCCATAGAAGTCCCAAAGAATATTTTGCCCAATAGGCAGAATTCACTGTAAGTGGAGCAGACACTCATTTGGATAACAAAATGAGCACTTGTTCTATTCGTCATTATCTGTATGAACATTGCACCAGGACATTTCCTGAGCTGTCTTAGGCACCTAATTTATACCAGGAGTATTCGTCAGTTCTCAATCAATTGAAAATTCCTCTGTTCTTTATCCACACTGACCCAGAACTTGAACATCTCCTCACTTATACTTGCCGAGTACATTCCATTTATTCTTTCAGGTCTACGTACATACCACCTCTTCAAAGAAGTGTTCTCTAATCCCTCCAGTCTCTAATCTGTACTAGCAAGTATTGTTTGTTCACGTAAAACTCTCATCTTTGCTGGAGAAAAAAATTCTTAGCAGTATAGACTAAGTCTAGTTCATCTTTTTTTCTTTATCTCTTCACACCATGCAATGCATATAATAGATGCTAAATATTCATTGGATGAATGAATTAACTATTTGGCCTTTTATTATAGCTATTTGTGTACATGGCTTTCTTCCACTTGAAAAAAAATACACTGTCTCTTAATCTCCTTGAACCCTCCCCTTGCACTTAGAACACTTTTGTGTATGTGCCCATTGTCAGCATTCAGCCATATTTAATCAATTAAATTAGAACCTGAAGGTAGTTTACAAAAATAATGAGTTTGATTTTAAACATGTTACAGATGTCATGTAAGGTGATTTTATTATCACACCAAAATTAAAAAGACTACTGCTGCTAAAGTATAACTTTCAATGTAGTGGAAACATGTATAACAATATCTCCCCTATGATTTTTTTAAAATTACTACATCTTAATTATGAAGGTAAACATCTACCTAGTTAGTGCTTAAGTGGTGACAACTTACAGAATGGTGGGGTCTAAATTAATGAAGTTACACTGAATTCAAGAGACTCAAGCACTATGGAGTTAATTTTGATTACCTATAAACATATTTTTTAAATTAAATTAATTTGTATCAAACTTTAGTATTTGAAAAAGCTTTGGGAACATCCAGATACTTTCCTGGAGGTCTACTTCTTCATATCATGTGTTGACTGAGAAAAATAGTTTGATCTCATCAAGTTGTGTTACTCTTCAGTAACAGCATCTCTTGGGTAGTATGCATACTCTGCTGCTCAGTCTACATGTTGTACTTGAAGTTCATTTCTTAAATTTGCTAAGCCTGTTAACTCTGATTGAAAGGTTTAATTTTTTAAACAGAAAAAAAATCTGATTGATACAAAATTCTCAGATTCCATTCTTGTACAGTTTTTCAATTTTCAAAATGTTTTAAATATTTGTCAAATACATAGTTTCAGTAGTCACTTATTTAACCAATTGGCAGAGTCCAGAACAACAGGTTTTTTCTTTCCATCTAGAACATAGATAATTTCCGTGCACTTTCATTTCAAGTTGGAGATGCCAAAGTTAAGAGGCAGATGAGCATGATTTACAAGTAGTATGACCCTTGGCAGGGTACTTAAGCTTCCTAAGCATCAGGTTTATCATCTAGAAGATGGTACAGTAATACTTACTGTTCAGGCATCTTCTAGATGATAAACCTGATGCTCAGGATACTCACAAAAATACATTTGTGAGTATCAAATAGCAGAGGTTATTTCCAGTCCCTGCCCAACTTATTTTTAAAATCTCCCTTAATGTTGAACATACAAGTAGTACATAGTTCAACTACACCTTCAAAAATATCGAACATATTTTTTTCTCAGCATAATTTTAAAAATTTGGGGGGCTTTCCACTATTTTCAATAGCCTTATAATGATTCATCCTTATCTTTTCTCATTGGGTGTTTTTAAGGAAGAAGTTGTGAAGGGAGAAAGGAAGAATGTAGAGAGAAAAATGAGGCAATTTCATAGGACTAGTCACTGAGCTGGAATTCTTCACCTAAACATAACTTGTTCTAGTAGGAATAGAAAGACATTCCTTTCCACAGGGATCATGAATTCTTAGAAATACAGAAACTTTTCACTGTGTCAGTGTAGTAACTCAACTTCAGAAAATAATTTCTCGTTTTTCACGGGAGTAATTAGAGAATATTATTACGATCATCATCACTACCACCATTACTATGATTATTGATCTTAGCAGTAATAATTAACATTAATTGAGCCCATACCTAGGGAATATTTAAAATATTTCAGGTGCTGAGCTGAGCATTTTACTGACATTATCTCATTTAAGCCTCCACACTCACCTTATTTATTATTTATTTTGACTTTGCTGAAGAAAACATTAGTAGGGTTAAATAACTTGCCCAAGGTCTCACAGTAAATGGCAGACCTAGAACTAAAGCCCACATCTGTCTGAATTAAGAATCTATGCTCATAACCTTTGTATTATGATAGTTCAGTAGCAAATTTATCCTATCCCTATGCAGTTACAGAATTATCAGGAGCACTGACTTGGCTAAGAGTTCAGATATTTTGAAGTCCAGTTGAAGTTAGGAGACCAAGGGATGGTGATACAGTAACTGAGACCAGATTATTTTTAATTTAAGAGTAAAACAGATAAAAAATAAGCAATCAAACAAAAAACACTGTGTAAATAATTTTTTAGAATTTCTAGCTCTGGTTCATTAGGTAAATGAAATGTTCTTAAAGTGTTGAAAAAGAATGTGCTAGAAACAAGTTTATTTTCATTAATTTACATATTGCAGTGTTTCAAAAATGGTATTAGAGAATATGTCAGAGATACGAGTTTTTCTGTCACTTCTTACTAAAGCCCAAAATACTGCAAATTATTGTTTAGCTTGGATCACAAAGTTTCAGAATATTTTATTATTCTGCATATATCTTGGAAGAATAATAATACTTGCTAGAGAAACAACACTAAAGAGTTCTGTGTTTGTGGAGAATTTTGTTTGTTTGACTTTTTAAAAAAATAAATTGATTAGAAAAAATAAAGAAAACAAGCCTTGAGTACCTCTATTGCATATTTTTTCCCATAATTTAAACTTGAATAAAAATAATAAAATATAAAGGAAAAGTTCTTTAAAAACATGTTTTGGTAACACTTCTATTTGAGTACAATTACCAATTATTACTTATGATTAATCCCGTGAAGTCTACATTTTGAAATTTCCAAAAACAGTAATTCAGCTCTTGAAATTAATCACTAATATGGTTTCTGTAGTTGTACAGTTCATACAGCTTTCTCATATAAAATTTCAGATGACTTCAAAAACCAATACCTGACACATCCTGGGAAAGAATGAGGAGTTCACAGAAGTTCCAATTAGATATTATTATAAGATACACATTCCTAGGATCCAACAACATTAGCAAACAGGCAAGAGTATACTATTTGCACGTTATATTCTGGCATTAACATTTAGTTAACAAAGATGATCACATGGGAACGGGTTCCTTTGTAGAAAAATGCTTTGAAGCATAGAAGATCTTTTGAAGAAGAGCAGATGCCCAAATGTAGCACCAATATTAATCAAGCAGAGAAAAAATAAATATTTGACACCAAAAATATAGTTATACTTTTTGTGTTCTACATAATCATTATTAAAATATGAAAATTATTCAGTCAAGGAAAACCTGCCAAGCCTATGATATACTTAGAACTTCCATGAATTCATCTTGAGTTTTAATCTCCAAGACAGTTGTTTAAGTTAAAAGTCTAGTGGCAATGTCCTCTGGATAACATAACTTTTTGGATAAGTCTTTTTTTAAATTCCATGCTGTGGAAGATCAAATCTACTAGAAGATAAGCTTCATGAGGTCAGAGGATTTTTAAAATTATTTTGTGTAAGTGGTATAGCCTTAGCACCTAAGGTACTTGGCATTTAGTAGAAACCTGATAAATATTTTTATGAACTAATTAATGATAGCAGTGCCCTAATATGTTTAGGCTTTCATTTAAAAGTTATATTCAAAATATACTAAAATGAACATTTCATTAAAGCTATAGCTGGGTCTTAAAGCCATGGGCATTAAAATATGTCCTGGACTTCATTTACAAAATATTGCACAAACAGGGTCTTATCTAAATAAGGTTATTTGACCTGGAACATTTTATTTCACTCTAAATGTGACTTGCTGATGGGCAATAAAATAAAGTGGAAAATGGGAAAGGCCTACAAAAATCTCTCTGTGCCAAATCGGGACATCACTTAATCAGGCAGCATCATTGGGACCAGGAACATCTATTCTCACAGCTCATGTGCTCACATGCTCTACCCTGCCATGCCTAGGACAGCCTGGAACAAGGCATGAAGTCTTGATTCTTTTTCTTCACTCATTCCCTTGAGGCAACTCCACTGGTCCCTCCACTGTGGAGCTTTCAGAGGAACTCCACAGAATTTGTAAAAGATTTAAGAAATATTTCATGAGCTCAGGAGTTCAAGACCAGCCTAGGCAACATAGGAAGATGCCCATCTCTAGAAAAAATAAAAAATAGCCAGGCATGGTGGTGCATGCTTGTGGTCCCAGCTTCTCAGGAGGCTGACTGGGAGGATTGCTTGAGCCGGAGAGGTTGAGACTATCATGGTGCCACTGCACTCCAACATGGGTGACAGAGCAAGACTCTGTCTCAAAAAAAGAAAAAAAAAGAAAGAAATATTTGAGATTATCAGAGATTTGAGACAGAGGCCTTTATTTCTCAGAGCCAATCATCAGTTCAGATGTAATTTTCTATAGGAGCTTTCCCTGATTCTTAGTAAGCGAGGCTAAGTGACACTCCTCTCTGCTCCTTTATATCTTGAGCTTCTCTCAGAGCAACAAATTGTATTGAAATGTTCAGTGACTAGCTGTTTCCCCCACTTAGAAACTCTAAACTTCTAAGAGTTATTCCTCCTTAGCATTGTCACAGTGGGTGGAATAGTACCTGAAATACAGTGGTGCCCAATCAATGCTTGCTGAACTCCCTGCTCCCTCTCCATGCTCCCATGAATGTCTGTGTGGTGCAAACAGAATGCTAGAAATGTTCGTTTCAGATGATACAGGGCACTATTTGAAAACAATAATGTGATATTTTGTTTTACAGAAGATGTCATTTCCTCTTTAAAAAACCATTGTCCACAATCTCAGGATGCACCTGAGTTGGTCAGGATCTTGGTTCCAGGTTACAGAAACCCAAACAGATCTAGCTCAAGACAAATAAGGAATTTATTATGGAGACACTAATAGGTGTTGCTGCACCCATAGACAGGAATGGTGCTAAACTTTGAGAATGCCTGTAACCAGGACTCACGTTCTGTCGGGAGACTTGTGCCTTCTCTCTGTTTTTCACTCAGCATTTGCTTAAGCTTCTCTTGCTATATGCTGACCAGATTCCTTTGTTTTTCTGTTCCACAAGAAGCAAAAGCTAATTGCCAATAGCTTCAAAATGCACATTTTTCTACCCCAAGAACCCAAAGAAGCCTGACTTCAGTTCAAGTTTTCAGTTTCCCTGGGAATGACTCCAATTGGCCCAAGTTTACTAAGTGCCTGCCTTAGACCAACCAAATGCAGCTGGAGGTGGAGTTCAAAAACATGGCCAGAGTATTGGGATGGCCAGAGTATTGGGATGTCCCATAGATGTCCATCACACTCCCAAATGCTTTTGTTTTTAAAGAAAACACATGGTCAGGATGGATTATTCCAAATACATTAATGGATAGGGTTTAAAAAGTATAAGCTGTTTAAAAGCAATAGTGTTCAAATTAATTTCCATTAGTAATTCATGGTACCAATAGAAAATTCCCAAGTAACAACATATTTACTTTGTTTTAAAAATAAATTTATTTTATTACATGATAATATTGACAGTTTACATAAACAAAGTCATTTAGTGTATGCAATGCAACTATAAAATATGTTTTGAAAAGATATAAAAATCTTTGAAATTCTTTCTTGATATCAGACCTACCAAATTTCGGAGCCACCACTGACATTTTAGGAGCAGAATAAAATGGTTTGAGAGATTTGGTTGGTCAGCCAACCTCAGTCCACAAAAAAGAAACATTCAGAGCATTGTCTTGTGTTTTTAAAGGCTCTAATGGATATTTATTTCCAAGCCATTTTAGTATCAAAAAAGATTACAGAAGAGATAGGGCATGAATGAGATCAAATGAGACTTTTGAAAATAAGGCATATACAAGGTAGATCAGCTGGATTTCAAGTATGATCATTAAATAAGGAGAAAAAATATATTTTGAAAATTATCAGTTGCTTGGCTTAGCTCTTACTGATAAGGGAGCTATTTCTGTATTATATATAAGTACAACCCCAGCTTTACTCAAAATGCCATGGATGCTAGAAAGAGATATATGATTTCAGCATTTGTCTGAATTCTCCACTTCACTATGGAATCTACATTGCAAAGTAAAATTTGTAAAGATTCTAAAAAAGAAGCTGCTTGGCTGACAGGCACAATTTGGGAGGCGTCTTCCATTGATTTTTGTAGGTGACTCACCTAATCAATGCAAAAGGTTAAATATTCTATGAAATATTGACTAAATGTACATTTTATTTTTCCAGGTTTAAAGCAGTGTTTATTAAATATACCATGGAGTAAAGGAGACCTTGCCAAGATGGTCCCGAGTAATAGATGTTATGGTCATGAATTCACTACATCAAAATTTACCTGAGAGCAATCATATATGCTGTCATCAAGAATAACAGAAATGAGGATGTGGTCACAACCAGTTCCTACCTGGGCTTTCCAGCGTTGTCACTGACCATTACTCTGGCATAAACAGCCTCTTTCAGTAATATTATTTATATTTTATTGAGCATAAGCACTTACCCAGGGCTTAAAGAATGCCAAGCATTTACTTTTCCACTCTATTCATTTCCCCAGTTATGGGGCCAATCTGTTTGCTTTAATAATGTAAAAATGTAGTCATCATTGAGAATTTATAAAGGAGCAAAGAAACACAATAAAAGTCACTTCTATAGAAAGTATGATGGTAACAGCAGTATAGGCCAGGATTTCTCATTCTGTGTGCCTGTAGGAAGGTGGCCTTGACATCTCACAATCATAGCAAAACACAGTTCAGTATAAAATCTTGGGTTATACTATTTGAGAGTTAGGTTGCAATGATTCAGATTAACAAAAATGACGGTTAAGAACACAGATTTTGATTTAGATAAATCTTGATTTCTATTTCATCTCCACCAATCCCCAACTCCCTAAATCTGGATTACATTATTTGACTTGACTTCTTTGGCCCTATTTTCATATGTAGGAAGTGAGATTATAATATCTATCTCATAGATTGCTGAAAGGATTAAATGAAATAATATATTTCAAACTTATTTGCACATTGTAAATGCTTGGTAAATGGTAGCTTTATTATTCATTCAATTCCTAAGACCTAACCTCCTTTCTACTTTTCTTTTTTGTTTGAATAGTAATCCCAGCAACAATACTTAAGTGAAAGTTTATTCAAATTTTCCTTCTATTGTTGCTACCTAACCATTTGCCTTTTTTCCTAATTACTAGACAATATACAATTAATACTTTTATTATTTAAAAACTAATAAACAACACAAACTAAAGTTGCAAATAAAAAGTAAATACATTATTTAAAATTCATATCTACTAGTTATTTTCCTGAGACACATTCTGTCCATTTTCAAATGAGCAAGGCATTTTACAGCTTGCCACCAGCCTGGAGGGAACTTCATAGTCTCTGAGAATGAAGAAAATAACAGCATGTCACTTAAAATATATGTACTGTGCAATAATAATAATAATTTAAAAATCCAGAGCCAACGGTTTTGTTTTCAATTGAGTAATGTTTTTGTAATAAGTTAGGATCACATAAAATTTCTCATCAAGCATTTACCAACCCCATTAAGCTGCTGGGATTTTCTGGGAGAGATTCTTTGTACAACCGAGCTATGGAAGGACACTATTCTCTCATACTGGATGTAAATGAGAAAGCTTGTAGCCCTAATTGCTACTGGCCTCTCTTATGACCTAAGAGGAACTGACCAAGGATGAAAGCCAACTCTGAACAGCAAGCAAAAAGAGAGAAATAATCTGTTTCCTTATATGTGAGCCTCTGGTTTGACAAGTGTGAAGCCCACCTTACCTCTGTGCTGCCATTCCTGTGAGCCAATACATTGCCTTCATTAAAGTCAGTTTGAGTTGGATTTTGTTATTATAACCAAAACTATCCTGCCTTGTTGTGCTAGTTATGCTTCATGTGCCTTCTTGGAGCCTTTCTCTGCCCTGCTCTGTCTCTAAGAGACTGAACACTTCAGGTTCCACCACCAGGGCTCCATTGCCCTCTGGTTTCTCCTGGGTTTAGCTAGTAAAAGGCACCTGCTGAAGATCCCAAGGCAAAAGGAAAGTTGGGAGTACTTCTCCTATTTCCTCCCTCTGTCCTTGTTTATGTCTGACAGAGGTTTTTCTCTACACAACCACAGCTCCTGCTTAGGGGAACCTCCTCCAATGTCCCTCTGAATGCTAAGGTAAAATTTACCTCAGCCCTTCCTATAGGAGGGGCAAGAGCTCCCAATCATTGCCAAGCTCAGGGAGCCTCAATGTACTTTTCCTTATCCCTGATCCATGGCACCTTCATTAAAATTTCTCTATTGGATAACCTGAGAGGATTTGTGATACCTGCTAGGATCCTTACTGATTTACAATTAAAGAGCTTATAACATTGTGGTAAATGCTCAATATATGTAGTTATTATTAAAACATTGTTATTGTTATTTCCTTTCAATGTGAGATGTCTATATTAAAATACCTCTTTCCTGTGCCCACAAATGAGAAAGAAAAAATTATATAAATATCCCCCCCAACCATGCAGAATTAGAATGTCTATCTCTGTGATAACATGCAGAAAAAGGACATGAGAAAGAATTTTATTTGGCTTCAGATTCTGTGAAAAAATCATTGATTTATTTTTAGATGTGTTTAAATTTAATCAAATTCTAATCAGTAATTTACTAGATGCAAGTAAGCCCAAAATCACCAGTTAAATGTCACCAGAATAGTTTTCTATCACCAAGTTTATCTCACTTACATTAAGCAATATTCGTCTCTTCAGTATCTTCATTGGTAGGAGTTACATCTTTACCCAGAGTTTTCATTTCTTCTTCTTTCCTCTTTCTTTTACGATGTTTCCGAAGAGGACTTAGAAAATAACATGTTAGAAATTTGTATGGGCCTAGTAGTTCGTGTGAACACAAAATTATCCATCAAGAGATCCTATGATTTTATTTATAGACTGTTAAAAATGCATTGGTTTCTTTTTTTAAAAAAAAAATATTTAGAGTTCTCTCTTGACCCATCTCTGTCTCTAGGTTCAGATGATAGCTGTAATAGGCAGCAGTGTGGGTAGAATATAGTTATCTAGGTAGAAAGAATATGTCACTTGTATTGATGGAGTTTAGTTAGCACAAGAAAATTTTTCAGGTCAAGTTATTTTACAAAATAGACTGATGAATATTAACGTAGTGTACGAGTAGTGTATAAGAAACAGTACAAATTGGAAACAGGCACAAGAAAAACAAGAGTGACATAGCCTTTGGATATATTAACTAAGTTTCTAGATACATTAACAAATATGTTAGATATTCCAGACTGCAGTCCTGTTTCCCCAAAGTGCAGCTCCAAGTTGATATAACCAAATAGGCTGTTTCTCAGCTTTGCTCAACTAATTCTCTGCCCCCAACCTGGCATTATAGTATTTCTTCCTACCTTAAAGTAGGTAAAATAAAAATATATCTTTCAATGTTATAGTGAGAAAGTATCTTATGGATTATTTGGTTTAACACTCTTGTTTTACAGAAAATAAAACTTCAAAGATGTTAAGAAATTTGCCCAAAGTCTCAAATATACATAATGGAGGAGCTGAGACAAAAATCAGACTCCAGCTGGGCACAATGGCTAACACCTGTAATTCCAGCACTTTGGAAGCCCGAGGTGTGTGAATCAACTTGAGGTCAGGAGTTACCAGCCTGGCCAACATGGTGAAATCCGGTCTTTACTAAAAATACGAAAATTAGCTGGGCATGGTGGCGGGCACCTGTAATCCCAGCCGCTCGGGCTAAGATTACAGGGCTGAGGCAGAAGAATTGCTAGAACCTGGGAAGTGGAGGCTGCAGTGAGCCAAGATCACTGCAAAAAAAAAAAATAGTTTTTTTTCCTTTTGGCAGCATACTTAGTGGTAGTCCTGCTCTACAAAATAATAATAATAATTTTTCAAAAGAAACTAATTTAATTAAGAATTGTCCCAGAACCAGAACCAGGTACAGTGGTTCACACCTGTAATCCAGCTACTCAAGAGGCTGAGGTGGGAGGATCACTTGAGGCTAAGAGTTCAAGACCAGCCTGGACAAAATAGTTAGACCCAGTCTCTGAAAAAAAAAAAAAAAAAAAAGCCTGGCTTGGTGGTACACACTACTTGTATTCCCGGCTACTCAGGAGGCTGAGGTGTGAGGATTGCTTAAACCCAGGAGTTTGAAGCTGCATTGAGCTATGTTCACAACACTGCACTCCTGCCTGGGCAAAAGAGTGAGACTCTGTCTCAAAAAAATAAATAAATACAAACAAAAGATGTGCAAAACCACTCTGTCTCAGAGAAAAAGCAGGATGTTTCCTGATTTTCAAAGTTCTGGCATATATTAGAAAGTAACAGAAATATGGTTTACATATAAAGCTTTTTATTTTAATGTAGCAAAGCAAAAAAAATTGTTTTATCTTTCAATGTTATTGTGTTATGGTACAATTTTAGAAAATAAAAGTCTTATGTAGCCTACTAACAAACACAAAATATAAGCGTTAAGACTAAAAAATTGTCTTTTTTAACTAGAACATTTATACAAATTTTGTTTTAAATTATGTTTTATTCAGTAATGATAAAAATCATGTATTATGTGTTTATTATGAATACTTCAATATCAACAATGGCCAAGCTCAAAAAGTAGATTTATTTGAATCAAAGCAAAAGAGAAGGTAGGGAGGAAGAAAAAAAGAAAGAAAACTATGAGCAAATAATTTCTCAAGTTTACTTAAAATTAAATTTAAAAATACTTACTGACAGCACGTGCAGACACCAACAACCAAAATAATAAAAACTACCATGACTGCTATCAAACAAATCACCAGAATCTGTCCTCTGTCTCCTCTTAGGTAAAACAAGTCAACTCTCTCACACCTTGCTCCAAGGTAGCCTTCATCACAGCTATAAAACAAGAAGAGGGCAAGGAAATAAAATATGCAAGACTTTTAAGAATCTCTACTTCTTTTTTGAAGAAATTAACAGTTTTCATTACTTGAAATTAATAAAGAACACAGTTCATTTATTTTAAAAAAGGTACACTACTTTGTTGACTAGTAATTTCATTTTTTTTGTTTTGCTGAAAAACTGTCATCGCTTGATCATTAGACATTATTAATATGTCCAATATAAATACACAAGGATGATGACAATTCACTAGAATGTATTTTTAAATTTTAGACTGTGAATTCAAAAGGGAAGGGAGGATAAAATTCCCTCCACAGCATTGCCAGTGCTGAAATACCTCCATGACAAGGAATTCAAAAATCCCCAGGAACTTCCCATTTTCTCATAGGATAATGCAAACAGTTTTGGTGTGCTCAGACTCTCTTAAAGATTATATAAAAATTCTATGGTTTTATGTGTTCAAACATGCTGATACATGTGAAAGTTTATAACGCAATGTCCAATACAGAGAATGTTCTGTGAATGTTATTTCTTCAGAATTTCTCTCCTCCTCCCTCCACTCTAAATTCTACTCATCGACTCTAGTTCTACTGCTTGAAGGCATCACAGATTAGATCATGCCCTTCTGTTACTCTTCTATTCACCACCTCCTTAACTACATCCCCCCAGACACATAGGTCTTATCCTCTTTAACTCCTTTATCTGATTCCGAAATCTGCATTTGCAGAACTGTTCACCATTCCCTCCACTCTTCTCTAAATGTCCTCCCTGTTTTCCATGGTCCTCTTCAAGGAGAATGACAAGAAGTCAACAGTCTCTCTTTATTTCTCTCATTCTCTCAGCTATCAATCTGCATTAGGATATGTCTAATGTCAGCAGATGTCCTAAGTCTGAGATTACAGCTATGGATCCACTTGACCAAGCTGGGGCTTGACTAAGTAACATCCAGGGAGCTAACAACTCAGTGATTTGAGAACTACCCATAGAATTATCTGAACTACATCAGAGAATTAAAGTACATAAAAAGTTTGAGGACATTTTAACCAAAATTATCTGTCATAATCTTGGTACCTTAGTATTAATAAATATTTTCCTTTATTAATATTAGGGAAACAGTAATGGAAAATATTAATAAATATTTTCCTAAAGAGAATATTTTGAATGAAGTCAAAACACAAAATGATACTGGTCTTTTACATAATTATTTAAGAGTCAAAAAGACTAAATTCTGCTCCTTAGAAAAATTCTGTGCAGAGAGAGATCCAAGATGGCCACGTAGCAGCAGCTCAGGATTGTAGCTCCCAGTGAAAGCGCAGAGAGTGAGTGGACGCCACAATTGCAGACGAATTTTTGATGCCCACAGACTGGGAGATTCCCAGTGAAGGAGCCACCTGGGTCGCCAGTGCAACTCTTTTGGCTGGCGCGGCGCTTCTGAGTGCGGAGTGTACGGGACTGGTTGCCCAAAGGCTCCGCTGGTCCCATCCCCACAAGGAGAACAGAAATTGGAAGCGCTGAGGAGAGAGCGAGCACAGCTGAACCCGGGAAGGCCCAGCTCTGTGGGGAAGGGGCGCCCCCCGAAGGAAAAGTAAGAAACAGAAAAAACTTCATCACCAACAAGCCGGACGTCCACTCAGAGACCCAATCTGAAAGTCTGCAATTACAAAGACAACAGGTGGATAAATCCACAAAAATGGGAAGAAACCAGTGCAAAAAGACTGAGAACACCTGAAATCAGAATGCCTGTCCTCCTACAGGGGATCACAGCTCCTCAACAGCAAGAGAACAAGGCTTGACGGAGGATGAGTGTGATGAACTCACAGAATCAGGCTTCAGAAGGTGGATAATAAGAAACTTCTGTGAGCTAAAAGAACATGTTCTAATCCAATGCAAAGAAACTAAGAACCTTGAAAGAAGATTTAATGAAATGTTAACGAGAATGGACAACTTAGAGAAGAACATAAGTGAATTGATGGAGCTGGAAAACACAACACGAGAACTTCGCGAAGCATGCACAAGTTTCAACAGCCGAATTGACCAAGCAGAAGAAAGGATATCAGAGGTCGAAGATCAACTCAATGAAATAAAACGAGAAGGCAAGATGACAGAAAAAAGGGTAAAAAGGAATGAACAAAGTCTCCAAGAAATATGGAACTATGTGAAAAGACCTAATCTACGTTT